>JARHVA010001145.1:225000-230000 GCA_037957365.1 Torreya grandis
TCTTGAAGGGGATGTAGTGTAGGAGCAAAATTAAGGTCACCTTCCACCTCCTCCAAATATGGATCAATCACAAGTAATGGACATAGATAGTATATATCATGTGGTCATTCTATAATACACAAATGAATATAACCCCAAGCATTCCTGTATTTCCATGGTTGCATCCATATTGGTTGATATTCATCCTATGGGTGGTGATACTACAGATATTTATACACCTGAAGAACCAATTGTAATTCAAATTTTAGAGGTTACCATTGCATCGTATCTAGGATCAAATGTTCTAGTTTATAATACTTCAATAAAGGCAAGTTTTGTTGTCCATTCTTTAAATTCTTTTACTACTAACTCCACACATTATTTTGCACAATTTTCATTTACCCAGGATGAATTAATTCATCCATGGATTTCCACTACTAACCAAGGTACCACAATTATAAGGGTACATTTTGAGAACCTAATATCTAAATCTTTTTTTGACATCTAAATAACACCATAAGGGCCATATACTCAACTAGGTATGCCTTTAGTTCAAGCCACCCAAGCTAAGTCCTAAGTGATCTCTATCTACAAGACCCTAAATACAACTAAGTGTACTATAAAAACTCCTCCACAAATAAAAGGAACAACGTAGATAAAATACTTGCCTACCTTTCCCAAACCCCCTGCATCCTTCATACCATCATCCACAACAAATATTCCACTTGAAATATTGATGAGACCACCAGGCAAACCCTCAATCCCTACTTCCTCATCCCTAGCCCAGACTACTAAGTAGACTCTCATGGTGATCCCACCATGGATACAATAATTAGAGAAAGGAGAGTCAACAAGATAGGACCTAGTCATCTCTGAGTAAACTAAACTTGTTATGAAATTTTATAAGGTCACTAATATTCTAAATAGGGTGAGGATGAGGACAATGATGATGGAAGATAAGCCTATGTAACTCTAAAAATAGGAGGAATTTTTTTTATAACAAAGAAAATAAAAACAAAGGCAAGATATTTGGATGAATTTAAATAATATCCCCTCATAATGGTAGATGAAACTAGGGGGATCCTTAAACAAATGTTTAGAGGATTGTAACATTCTAAAAAGAGATGGGAGGATCAGAATGTAATTGAGGCTCCAAAATACATAACTGATAATTTAAAGAGTTTTACTAGGACTCTATATAATATTTTGAGATTCATTAGGTCCACAATGGCCCAATCTCAGCCATTATGGGGAGATATTGTTAAATTTCATGAGTCAATAAAGGACTAGGATGCCAAGTTGAGCTTCATCAGAAAGTCTACTAGATTAAATACATCATCATTTGAATTTGATGCTTGCACCTGATGTAAATCTAGGTTAAAACTATGTAAGTACTAAAGGGGATAATTTGGTAGAATGACACTAATAAATGCAAGATTTAGTGCAATAATTCACAAATCAAAAGTATAAAAATATCTAGGTTACCATGGATATAATAATTATAGGTGTGTTCACACCTCAAAGATAAATTTTCACTAAACCTTTATTTGAAAGCTTATTACAGGTTGCATTTGACATTTTCAAGGTAGAAGTGGAGAGCACCACTTACAAGACAAATAAATAAATAGTATAGTTGATCACATCTTCTAATGATAAGGTGGCTCAACTAGAGACACTTCATGTCTCTTTAAAATATTCTATGATGGTGCACAATAAATTCATGGACAAGATCCCATTATTATTCAAAAGATTCATCATTGATTTTGAAACTATTGAGTTATACTTTTTAGCAAGTATGACTGAGTATAAATGATTATAGGGGTAAGGGGAGTTGGCCACTTCAATAAGAGCATATAAAAGTTAGGCTCAACCTTTGACACCTCCATCTAAGTTTTCAATATATACTATGGTATACACTTCTTTAGGTCTAATACTCATCACCTTACCACCTACCTTGGATCCACTATCACCTTTGACAACTACTATCAATTGAACCTAGATTCTAGTGGCTATTATTATGCATGTTACGTCACCTAGAGGTTCCATAATGACACTCTAATTCTTAGAATATAAAAACTTGAAATTGTTTTGACAATTATAATTAAAATTTCATGCAAGTCTTGTTCTATTTTTAACTATGGCTTATTTTATGTGAAAAAGCCTTTTGTACCTAAATTTGGATTATTTTAATATATAATTATATTCATGCATACATTGCATGTTTTTTGACATATAGTCCTAACTTAGACATTGTAAAAATAGACTGGTCTTCAAGGATGAGGCATCCCCATCCCAAGATATAAGTATGTGTTTTAAACATTGTAAAGTGAGGAAATTTTCATAATTAATACAATCAAGAAAGTTTTTGTATTATTTTGTAATTTTGTATTAAATTTATATCTCTTCCAAAAAAAATTGTCTTACTAATAATTTATATTAATTTAATATAATCTATAATAAGTTGTGTGATTGTCCATTTTACAATTATTTAGATTGAATAAATAATTAGTTTGAAATCTCTTTGATTATTGATCATACTTATTACTAGTTAGAGGTAGGGATGTGTTATGTAGTATATTTATAACCAAATATTTGATAATAATTATTTATTATATTGTAACTATTTCCTTTTGTGATTAAATATGTCTATATGTCAACTATGTTAATGATAATTTGTAGCAGGTATTAGTTTTTGGACATTTTACATCCTAGGATAAAGGAAGTTGACTTGGAAGGGTTTATTCCTTAGTTGAGTCATAGATCTTATTTTATGCCTTACATTTTCTTAATTTTTAATTTTTTTCCAATTCCACCTTAGGTTAGATCCACCCATCCACCTCAAGTATATTTTTGACTCACATCATACCTAAACCATCTAAGGTAAATAACCACTTCACACACCACTATTTGACCATGTGGTTATTTATAAAACCAATACCTACAACTCATGCCTTGAATTGAGTATTTTCATTGATCCTATAATGTTAGAGGTATCCTTTTAATATTCCCTTGGTTTGCATAAACTTGCATGAACACACCCTTTTATAATTGTTATCAGCTATAACCACTTCTTATAATGATTTTATATATATTATCCATTTTTACTATAAGGGCAAAAATAAAATAGAATACACACATAGTCTAGAAATTATTTTTTTAGCATGATTTTGGTATATATCATTCAAACACATATTTATAAATTTGCATTCTTTAATCCTATCTAGATAAATTAGCAAGGGCATTATCCCTTCTGATCACAAGAACTATCTTTCCTAATCTTACTAGATTGTGTACACATATGTACTTTATTTATTTTGAATATTGAATAGAAGTTAAATTTATACATATAAAACTAATACATATGATTTTTTGATTAGTTTTTATTTTTTTTAAATAACATGCCATGCACTCTTACAATTTGCAACTTTCTACCAAGCACAACATGGTCCACTGCATCAAGATTTGGGCCCCATGGTGTGGATTAAGAAGACTCTATTATTGCTTAAATTTCCACCACCCATTTAAAAATAATAATAATAACATACATATCACCTTAATTCACACATTTTGATCCAAGTTATCCTTTATTTCTAGTGGGGACAAACTTCTTCTACACTTAGACAATAAAAAACTAGTGTTGCATTCAAATTCTTGTTGTATAATCTTAATTTAGTGGAATTTGGTTTTAGTTGTAAACATTGTTATTCACTTGAAGAATTAAAATTTTATGGTATAATTTTAGTAAATTGTCTTAAAATAAATATATAGGAATCATGTTTGTAGTTCTTTTATGACTTATTTCTCATGAAAACCTTAAGTAAGACAATAACTTATTATTCATTGAGTTAACATATTTAGCCTCATTAAGTATGTGAATGCCTTATATTATACTAACATATGTGGTTTTGAATTTTTATGGATACAACTACTTAGTGGTTAATTAAAATTGTGTTTTTATTTTTTTTAATTGACTAGTTTAGAGGAGCCACCATGAAATAGTGTTCCTACAAATTGTTTTAGTCATATTTTTATTTATTTTGCAAATAATTTAGTAACCACTTAAAATTATTCAATATTAAATTGATTTTATATTTTATATTTAAATATATTTATTCTATAAATCTAAGTTTACCTCACTTGAAAGGTTCAATTAGAGTTGGTTATAACCATCTTTATAACTAACTTAAAGACTTTAAAAATGAGTTGAAGATTTCATTGCAAGGGGAGATCACTCAAAGGTACAAATAGCTCAGCTCTTTGATTTTTTATTCCTTCAATCTTATGTGAAAAAAATTATTTTAAGCTGGGTATCGACTTTCAGGAAGACCAAAGGGCACACTTTCTAGTGACTAAGTTCATACCAAAGACCTACAGGTATATCCAGTGTTTATTTTTATTGCTCTTTGACTACTTTATAAGATGTTTCTAGCCTAATCATTTGGAAATGGAGGATATTGGAGTTATATATGGATTATACATCTATAATTATCCATGAAATAAAGTTTGTATTCTAATCATTTAGCAATGGAGGATATTGGAGTCACATATGGATTATAAATCTATATTGATCCATCAAACAATGAACACTCTATGCATGATCTTGCATGAAAACTTCCTTAAATTTTAATGTTATAACCTAAAAATATCATAAATAGAGTTTAGACTAGATTTATTTTTCATATTTGATCCCCATTTCTTTTGATTTCAACAATTAATGAAAATATTTTCATTCAAATGTTAGTTTCAATGGATTTTACTATTATGTTTATAGATTATGTATTGTCATTTTTTGGCTAATATGTACTTTTATATTGATTTTAGTTTAGTTTATCCTAGTTTAATTTCCTTTCCCACTTGTTGTTTCTTTATTGTTAGTTTGTGTTGCTTTATGTGATCTTTTTTGTTTTGATTTTTTAATACTTTTGGTTTTGACTATGATTTTATTTGATGTGATTATTTTTTACATGAGATTTTATGATTGATAATGTTGTTCATCAATAATCTTGATCAATTTGAAAATG
>JARHVA010001145.1:235000-442500 GCA_037957365.1 Torreya grandis
ATGTGGATAAGTATGCAGTAATTAGTAGTTATCCCTTAATTATATTACAAATAATATTACAAGTGCATATTAAAACTATAAAATAGTGTATAATAAATTAAATACATTAACATCACCCCTTAAGATGTACTTTGATGAAGAGAAGGATATATAAATAATTGAACTATCCTCCCTTGATTACACTTTTTCACTCCTAAAAGTTTCCTAAGCTAAAAACATCGGGCCTCAAGTAAGGACTTTGTGAAGACATTTGTAACCTGATCATCTATTTGTAAAAGCCTAAGATCAAGGACCTTGTCTTTTTTCATTTTTTAAAATATAATGCATATGAATCTCAATGTCCTTTGTGTGTTGTTTCTCCTCTAGGTTATCAAAGATGTGAATAACACTGATTATTACACCAAAATTTTGTGGGTTAGGTATATATAAATCTAAACTTATAAAACATATGACAAATCCACACCAATTCATAGATAATAGAAAAAATACACTATACTCAGTTTCTATAGTAGATAAATATATATATGATTGTTTTTTGAAAGGCCAAGTCATAGGAACTACCCCAAGATGATAGATGTGTAAATAATAGAGAATCTTATGCACTACCAAAGCTAAACATAAATAGATTAAACACATTATATTATACATTTGGTATATTATTAAAAAAAAACATAGGCTATTATATATCCAAATCAATAACAAAACAACTTCCTACTAAATAAGACGGAATAATAACAAATAACCTAGTATAGAGTCATAGGTATAACAAACTAACCACTAATTAAGGTAATATTAGAATTACTAATTACTATAATAAATGTACTCATATGAACACTATAAATTTTCCTAACATACCTGTTATCATCAAAATGTGCACCCTTAAGGAGGTTTTTCAAGCCTCCTCACTTAAGTGATAGCATGGGAACTCTTTAAAGGTTGTGGGTGACCTTATAGCTGAAGAGAATCTCTAAATTAGGGCTAACTCCCTTGATGAATCACTTAATAACTATCACTAAAATTACTAAATTTCATATAAATGGGAGAAAATTTTGAAAGCAAGCTACACTAGGGAGGTGATTCACCATATTTATCTCTTCCACCTACCTATTATGTACCAAGAACATGAACTATGACTGAATATAATAGCACAACTCCTATGGGGTCTCCAATCATGAATGTTTCACATAGAGGCTATAACATGATGCATAAACTAAGGAGATGATTAGGAGGTGTAAAAGACACTAATGAATGTGCCCACATTTAATCCATGCAAATCTATTTAGAATCACTCTATGTGACCTATTAAGATGGCCAATCACTTGTAAAGAGGTAAAAATGATAGGATAAATGAGAGGAAGTAATATGCCATAAATAACATTCATTAACTAGCATGAATTATACACTAGATACAAGCATAAGAAAAGTTTATAACTTGGATTTATTCATTTTAGAGTCAAAGTAAGTGTTCATTTGGATATGGATACACCATATCTAGAAAATGGATTTTCTAAATACTAAAATTAGGCATACATATAGGAGAAGGAAGAAGAGAGAGAAAAGAGAGGTGTCAAGATATAATTATGGATATGAATCAATCATGGAAAGTTACAAGCAAGAGAACATACCAAAGGACAATTATGAGGTCCATCTCTAGCATGTGTACACTCTATTTGATGACAATCCTCTCAAGGTGGCATAGGATTTATGTTTGGATTGATGATTCATCTTTGAACACTTAAAAATGCCCCTTAGAGTGATTATGAGATGTCCAAACATCTTCTTGGAGTCTACCTACCTTGGCTACTTGTTAAACATCCAAATTCCATCATCTTTCCACTTCTATTCTATAATTTCCTTCATCATTCTCACATTTGCTCTCTTGGAGGTTTATTCCTTATAGCCCTATTTAAGTAAAAATATCCTTGGTTTTAGTGATGTAAAAGGATTATAGTAAATATAAATACATACTTTATTACCCTTTATCCCCTTTCAACTTCACCTTAAGGTTTAGAGTTCAAATCCTAATGCAGACCCACTTTCTCAATACCCACCTTTCCTAATTAGGCCTAAAACAATCCTCCAGTCCTATAGACCATAAAAATAAATATATTACTGCCCCAAAACCTCCAAAGTATTGTTTAGGACACTAAATTAGGTTAGATGTCAAAGTTTGAAGCAATTTCATGGGTTACAACTCAAGTTACATGAGTTTTAAGTCTTTATTAGGTTTATCCTAAGGGGTGATTAATTAACCATTTGAAAATAAATGTAATTTAGTAATATTTTATTACTCACATTAAAAAATTATATTTAAATATTATTATTCAAACTTTATATAGTTTTTTTTTATATCTCCCTTATAATATTAGGGAGTTTGCATAGCTTTTGGATCAGGATAAGATAATGCCTACCCTATTATATAGGTAATATTTTTGGCATTAATATTTGTATAAATTCATAAGATTTGTAATATTTTCATTGAATGGAATATATATCACTATTATTTATGATTAATATCTAGTATCATATTCACCATAGAGGTTCTGCACTTGTAATAAATCCAGGAGTAGCCCATGCACTCCACGGATATTTATTTTATGCACTTTTGATATTGTTTTATACAGTAAGAGAAGTAGAAAAGTCATAGGACCATGATTCCAATTATAAATGGTCAATTACATAGTCACTTACATTTCATAATAATAATTTATCATAAGGACCTATCCATAAATCTCTTTGGAAGCAAAATCATTCATGTGTCCTTTACTACCTAAAAACCTATAAGTTATAGCAGGTCAGTTTTTCTCCATTCCCATCCATACAGAAAGAATTTTTTAGATCAAAGGATTGTCTGAGAATATTTTCTTCATCTATATCCTCATAAAATAATAAAGTATAGTTTTTCATAGTGCCATAATTTTTTGGGTGCTACAAAGTTGGCCTAAAAATTTGATTACTATGTGGAACAAAGAAAGATTAATGGGGAGCAAATAAAATTGATTGACTTGTCAACCAAAGAGATCCAAGGTGAATTTCACATCATAATGTGTTTTGACATTAAATTTTACCTTTTTACCCAAATTAAAGTGAAATTAATTGTCATAATATCTCAAAACCACCTATAGTCAAATTTTCAAGTTCTTCTTTTATTAAAACTTTCATTTACAAAAGGTGCAAAGGTCAATTCCCTCCATGTAGAAAATTAAGTGATACCTCCAAACTTATAAATTCCATTAAATTTAGCAAAAAAACTCATTTTTTTAGGGGGTGTTTTTTTTTTAAAAAAAAGAGGAAATTGATAATAGAGGTCAACAACAAAAATTATGCTTTTTTATTTCTTTCAAAGCATTGTAAAAAAATTTAAACTACATATTGCGAGACATAATAATTACATTAAAATTTCACAATAATCATGAGTTTTTTAAATTTGATCATAGTGTTTGATCATATCTATGCCTCTAAATCATATTTATGAGTAATGCCATTGCACTTGAGTTACTACATACAATGCCTAACATAGCTATAAAAATGACATATGGGCATTGACCCTTTAAATCATCGAGGAAAAATAAGGCACATGCACTCATAGTCTTCCCTTCATTTACCTATTCATTTCAATCAAAAGGTTTAAATCCTAAAGGTGGAATTTCCAAGTATATAGAGAAGTTATGCATGCATATGAGGAATTCCATCTAAGTAGGTGCTAGTGATTGGATGAACTCTTTTTAGTATTGTCTAGGTACCAAGTATCAGACTCTTTCCTATATGTTTATGCCTCTTTCTCGTACTGTCAAGTATATAGAAAGGGCAAGCTTATTCTCCATACTGATGGGTATAAAGGAAGGGTACATATAGATAAAAATGTATTATATTAGTTTGATAGTCTATATAAAGGGAGACCTATATAATTGGAGTGATAAACAACCAATCCATCACCCATATTCTTTATAATAGTTACACAAGATCCAATATTATTTTTATCAAATTCACAGCTACTCAAAGGTGAAAACTATTCTGCTTGGAAGATAGATAAAAAAATCAACTAGAATTTGAAGAAATTTGGCCTATTGTAGATGGATCCTATACTCAACATGCAATAGATGTTGACCATCAATGTAAATATTACAAAGACAATCAGAGGGTAAAATTAATCATAATGTTCAGGGTATCAGATGAAGTGCAACCACACATCCATGAAGCTAAAACCACCAAGGAAGCTTGGGATAAACTTAAAAATGTATATGAATCCAAGAATGAGAGAATAATTATACATCTAAAAAGTCAAATCCACTCTCTCAAATTGAGATCTAGTAAAAAAGTGAATGTTTTTCTCAGACGTGTTACAATGTTGAGGGCATCACTTTAATCCTTGGGTGAAATAATTTCAAATGACTCTCTTGTACCCATTCTCTTGAGAGATATACCACCCTCATATAATATTATTGTAACCACTTTGACTATCATAAAATAGAAACCAAGTTTTTAAAAACTTTTTAATATGTTGCAACAAGAAGAGTCTTTCAATACTAAATAAGAACAAGAAGAACATGTTCTAGATTCTAATCAACAAAAACGAAAGAAACCATTAAAGTATTCATCAAAACAAAATTCAAGGCCAAATTCACGAGGAAAGTCACAGAAACAATGTCTCATTTATGGTCATCAGGGACATGAACTCAAATATTATTGGTATAATACCTTCAAGAAAGGTTCTTCTAGTGGTTACAAGTCCACTAACCAACAATCATCCCATGTAACATCCAGTAAACCTCAAATATAGAAAAAGGGAACTTTCCAAAACAAACCCAATAAAATGATGATGATGGAGACTTCGTGCAATCTATTGATGTTTATAGAGAATATTCTTTACAAAGAGATATATGGTATGTTGACTTAGGTACAACCTGACATATGATAGGAAGAAAATATTGGTTTTCAACATTGAAGGACACACCCAAAAAATTCATGTTTTATTGGGTGATGATACCTCATATAGTTTTCAAGGAATTGGTAACATTGACTTACCTCTTGGCATGCAAACCTACAAAATAGTAGATGTTTTATATGTACCCAAATTAACTAAAAATTTATTATTAGTCAATCAAATCTTGCACCACAATTTGAAGATTGAATTTGATTATAAAGGTGGAAATAAAATGTGTTTGATCAAATAACTCAAAAAATATTACACGAGCATCTACTATGAACTGCATGTTTCAGATTGATTTCATTTTAAAAAATAATTAGTCTTTCATAGTAAAGGACACAAACTCAACATAATTGTGGCACATAATATTTTGTCACATCAATTTTAAATATCTCAACACACTCCACCATTATAACATGGTAAGAGGATTGCCACCTCTTAAAAAGGGTACATAAAATGGCATTCATCATTAATGGCACCTCCACATACACCATAATAAAATGTAGCTATTGAATAAAGGAATCATACTATCATGGAAATGGTGTTATGTATGCTACATTATTTAGGTTTAACAAAGGCATTTTGGGCAGAATCAGTCAAAACCATAGTCTATTTGCTTAATAGAGTTCCCACTACAAATTTTGATGGGGTAATACCATAGGAAGCATGGTCAAGGAAAAATACATCTATATCACATCTTCAAGTTTTTGGATGTTAATCAAGTGTGCAAATTCCAAAAGTAAATTGAACTAAACTTGATATGAAAGCCAAAAACTATGTGTTCTTAGGGTACATTGAAGAAACACTTGCCTATAGAATCATAGATCAAAAAACCAGACAAATCTACACTAGCAAGGATTTTGAATTTGTTTGAGAAGACAAAAGTAGAATCTCCTTCTACAAGCTTACCTGATAAACCTATTGATCCCATAGAAAATGTAGAAGATGGAAATCCACCAGTAGATGATAGTGATGATGGTAATAAGGGTGAAGCTCTACCAACCACAAGAACTACTCAATGTATTCCTAAATGGTATAAAATGGATGGTGTTCTAGATACATCTACCACTGGACCAAGGACTCATAGTATGGCTCAAGGAGAGGTCAATTTGGCCTTAATGATTATAGTTTTTGAATATTTAGAGTCCTCTACAATTCAAGAATTCCTACAGTTAAAACCTTGAAAAAATGACATGGATATAAAATAAAATTCACTGGTAAAGAATAAAACATGGCAGCTTGTAGAGCTTCCACCAGGGAATAAGCCAATCAGATGCAAATGGATCTTCAAGACAAAGTAAAAATTAGATGGCAATCTTGACAAGCACAAGGCAAGTTTAGGTGTAAAGAGGTATGCTTAGAGAGAAGGCATAGATTATGAGGAAACTTTTGCTCCCATAGCTAAGTTCAAAATAATAGGATGATGTTTGCTCTAGTTGCATATTTTGGTTGGAAATTCCATCAAATGGATGTCAAAAGTGCCTTTTATAATGGAGACTGATAGGAAGAAGCCTAGATGATTCAACCAAAAGGTTTTATCATATCAAGAAAAGAAGATAAAGTTTGCAGACTTGTAAAATCATTGTATATTCTAAAACAAGCTCCCATGGCATGGTATATCAAGATTTATGAGCATCTCTTGAAACATGGATTCAAAAGGAGTCCATACAATCCCAATCTCTACCTCAAATAGTAGGGGGGATAGTAACTATAGTTAGTTGTACATTTTGATGATCTAGTCATCACTGGTAGTTCATTGAATATGATTGAGTCAATAAAGAAATATCTAAATTGATCATTCAACATTATAGATCTCAGGCCTCTACATTGTTGTCTTGGTTAGAATTTTGATAGAGATAAAATCACATTTTTTTATCTCAACTCAAATATGCCAAGTTAATGATCAAGAAATTTCACATGATGGATAGAAAACCAATATTTATTAGAGGTGTAATCACTGGGAGGGGGATAAATTAGTGAGCCTAATTAATCTAACTTCAATTCTGATCTTTACAAAACTTAATACACTACCATAAAAATTCATGAAGCATAAACAAAATTCATAGCAATGAGAAAGAGAGATAATGCAAGATCAATCACATAACACAAGACATATATGAGAAACCCTCTTGCAGAATTAAACCAATTGGAACTTGTAATTATACTATTGTCCTATAAACATAAGATCCAATTTATACCAACTACTACTGATCAAGGAACTACAATCCCTGTTTAGTGAGACACAAATCCCACAAGGTGAAACCACACTTGGCTAGCTAAGATACAAAAATAACCAAACCTTTTAGAAATTATTACCTTGTAAGGAGGCTATAACCACCTTAGATTTTGAGCTACCACAATATCACCTATGAAACACTTCCACCTTTGAACTAATGTCAACAACACCTAATGATATACCTTAGCTTATCTCACTTCACCTTCACTCACACTTCAAATAGCAAACACACACTTATGAAAATAGGTCATACAAATAGTCCACAATCTATTCTACTCTTCAACACATCCTTAGGTCACTCTACCCTTTCTTTTGTCCATAAATCACACACAAGCCTCTCTCAATTTGCTCCTTAGTCTCTCATTCACCAGTCTAGAACCCAACATCTTTGGTTCCGCTATTTATAGAGAAATCTTGATCATCACCAACTTAGTTGGCCATTAGGTATGTCTTAACCCTTAATACATATATCATATGAATATAATTCTCAATACAATATACATAGGTTAACCATAGCATCTATGGGTCACCCTTTAAGCAACTACACCTTTTAAACAACACACTTGTAACTCTTATAGTTATCATGTGAACCCATTCACTCCTTTAGCTCTCCCTCAATCAAAACCAAGACTCATGACCACTTTCAGTTATATATGTCCACTCATTATATCCTGAAGGACATCTTCAAATTATCACAATCAACTTAGCTCAACTATGTGTATGCTCAAACAACTCAAACATAGATCTTATGCACACAATCACCATGAACAAACATTTAGTCAACTTATTAATTATTTTTCATACTCAATATAGATTGATCACACCTCCAAAATATACATAGAGAATCCTCATAGATTTTATATCATGATCCAATAGTTAATTCATCATGAGACATTGATATAGTATCAAAGCAAGCTCAAACATCCTTCTCAAATCACTCATAAAACATAGTCAAACATATAGTCAACTTTGGAGCACCATAACTATGTTTGTATTCACTTTAGATCTTCAAATTAGGCTTAATATATGCACCATGGAGTCCTCTACCACTTTTATTTTTAAAACACCAAAAAAATCATCCTCTCTTGAAAGATATGATCAAAATATAGAGCTCTAGTTTTTCCCTATGTAAATTCAAATATTTTAAATTGCAACGGTCACAATTAACCTTCAAATACTATTTTTGAATCTTGTTGACTCTCAACTCGGGATGAATATCACACCATTGATCATGTCTGATCTTTAACACATATAACACCAAATGCAAATTTTTAACAACTATCACATTGACCTCATCTTATGTCTTCTTAAAATGTTAACTTAACATGCTCTATCAATCTCTATAAATCAACAAGGTCTTTATAAATCAATGTTCATTATTTGATCAACTATACAAACATCAGTCAACCATTGGATCAAGATCTTCTACCTTTGATCAAACATTAAATGTCATGAACATATTATCTCGAGATTTAACACCTTCAAAAATGACTAGTATGGGGACCCTTGTCAATATGTATGAGTACCTATTTTATCACTTGAATAACTTCTTTTGTGTTTATCCACAGGATCTCAAATTTGGACTAAATGATCTCCTCACAAAGGAGAATCCAACCATATGACATAATTCACTTGAAACTCTTGCATGTGTGAGATACAGCACCATTAAAGTGCCTTCTCATAAACTTTTGTCATAGATCCAACAACATCCAAATCTATCTGAGAGGCCATCTTTGAGCAACCATAACTTATGCCATGATTCAATGCATGATCTCAAACATAGTGTAAATGAT
Organism: Torreya grandis; assembly: GCA_037957365.1. NCBI lineage: Eukaryota > Viridiplantae > Streptophyta > Pinopsida > Cupressales > Taxaceae > Torreya > Torreya grandis. The sequence goes on from JARHVA010001145.1 coordinate 243,957, forward strand.
TTATGCTCAAAACTAAACAAACTCATATGATCAAATTTTATTGACACCTTCACACATGAAAGAAACAACACCTTTAAAATGCTCACTTGGCTTTTTTTCCCACACTACAAAATTGGCTAAGTATAGGAAAACATAGTCAATTTACATAAAGAGCCCAACTTTGCATATGCATATCTTCTAACATACTACATCACATGATCTAAAAATTAGCAAAATAAACTAGGTTAAAAACTCAACAAACCCATATGATCATCTTCACTTGAAAAATCCACATGTGTGAGATATTCTATCATCAAATTGATTACTTGGATATTTCTAGCCATATTGCAAATTTGACTGAGTATGGGAAAATAATGAAATTTGTCTTAGAAGCCAAATTTGCATCTTCGTATCTTTGATCATGTTTCAACACATGGCTTCAGATATGGTGCACAATAATTATCAACTGCATTTATCAAAATCATATGACCATCTCCCCTTGACTCCTTCCCATGTGGCAATGGCGATGTCATCAAACTGCCAACTCATCTTTTTTGCCATTGGACCCAAAGTGTCTAGATGAAAACTATAATCAACTAGATGAATTCTCATTATGCACACAAGCTCTAAAAGTATGGATCATATCTTATAAGACCCCTTACACATGCTCAAACGTCCATACTCATCCCTGATTGTCTCAAGCTATGTCAATACTGAATATCATCCAACCATACATAAAACACACTAGAACAAACACATTGGACACTTTGTCATACAAAAATAAGCACATTGCACACTTTTTCATTGTCACATAGACTATTAAATCACTTCATCCACTCACTAGGGAACCTCCATGACACCACTATGACATAATCATGACAACTCTCCAACAATCTCCCCTTTGTCATTGATGTCAACACCCATCAATATAGCAATATATAGCTCACCTTCTTCTATCTCTTCAAAGCACTCCTACAATAGGAACTTTCTCCCCCTTTGACATAATGACAAAGTGGGAATACACTAATCCTAAGGACCTAAAAATACTATCAAATAGGAAAGGACCATCTTAGATACAAACTCCCCCTTACCTTGACCCACCTCTTCTTGTGTTGACAACATCTTCTTGTTCCATGCCAACACTCCCTTCAACCAGGCATTGTAACCATTGAAGAAATATCATAGAAAAGAAATGAAATATGATATAACTTACCAATAAACATCTTATAGGGACTCCCCCTAATAAATTTTAGCAATTGCATCTTCTGAGCATATTCATATCTCTACATGCCATGAATAACCACCATGCAAGCTTACTAGCCTCTTCTCAAGACACTTCCATAAATCTACATCTAAACTATATAATATAGGAAACATGTTTTGAACCATCCTGATAACATACCTTTCTCTTTTGGAAAAACTGAGCAAAAAAACACTCATCTTCAAACTAGGCCTATCTAGCCTCCTTGTAGCCCTACCTAAAACTTGAAAATCCCAAAAAAATTAGTAGACACATCTTCAAGACCTAAAACTCCATATCTAGAGAAATTTCATATTCCCCCTCAAGCACACCAATTTTCATCACCAAGCTCATCCTCTAAAACATGCTTCATTTACAAACCTACTAGCTAATTAGCCTCCATAATGACAAAAACTTGAATAATTTGAGAATCACAAACCGTAAAATATATATGAATCTTGATTTGACCACCCATTTGGCCCATTTAAAAAATTAAGAAGCCTCAAACCTCAACTCATAAGTAAGACCTCTTTTATAGTATAGCCTAAAACCCTAGATTTTTAAAATAAGTAGGGTCAACAAACCTCCTTCTGGTCAACACAAACCTATAAAACTTCTTTCACACCTATATCCACCCATCACACATATCTAGACCAAAAATTGAGTCTCCATACCTTTGGGAAAATAGACTTCCTATAACCCAATTTATGACCTGCAGACTTTTAAGCACAAACTAGAAAACCTAAGAGCACTCAAAAATCTTCAAATAGCACATACAAAAATATTCAGACCTCAAAAACACCTGGAGCACACCACAAAGAAATCATAGAGCTTTCTAAGCACCAAACACTTCTTGACAATGCACCAAACTCATTAAGCCACCTGGAACCACCCAATCTAACTCTATAGTACAGCTCCTTCACAAATTTCTAGAATACGCTCATGAACTTGTTACTCATCCTTAAAAAAATCCTTTCTCTAATTGGTATTTATCAACTTGAGCACCTTCAATCTGACCCTACAAATTGTTTCAACTAAAAAACACTACAATAACACTTTCTTTTCCACTTGAAAGGAGTCTCTTAAGAAGCATAGATAGATAGATAGATAGATAGATAGATAGATAGATAGATAGATAGATAGATAGATAGATAGATAGATAGATAGATAGATAGATAGATAGATAGATAGATAGATAGATAGATAGATACACCTTCTAAACCTTAATGCTCTAAAATAAGAACAAATCCTCACTTCCATCTCCTCTTTGCTTAGCTATTGCTTTTTGTTCTTCTTATTATTATTTGGCTTAAGAGAAATAACCTCCTTAACCACTACAGCATTCTCCTTTTCTTATAGAATTGGATTTATAATAAATGGAGACAACATAGATTCATTACATTTATTTTCATCTAAAGGATCTTCCTTATAGTTTATAACCTCATTACTATGCATAGACAATTGATTTTCTTTTCAAGATACATGCTCAACAATAGAAATATGTTCATTTGGATCCATACATACCTCATGACTAGCCTTCACCAATAACTTGGCCTTCTCCTTGAGCATGATTTCTTCCTTCTCAACATGAGTAAATAATGAGACCTCTTAGGACTCTTCAACTTCAGAAACATTTTCCAACATAGCAAATAGATTACTTAGACCTACAGTCTCATCAAGACTCACACTTTTCACCTTTGGCTTCCATGTGTTAACTTTCCTTCTTTCTTTAACTTTAGGAGCTTGATTAAATATATTTTGTCTTTTATAGGACTTTACTTGTAGAACCTAGCAATGTGACCTCTCTATTCACAAATGTAGCACACCATACATTTTTCAAGAAATTTATTTGGATAGAAATTTGTAATGTGTCCTATGTCATGACAAACAAAACAACCTTCCCCTTTTGAAGAGGACTCACCTTGTCTAATCTTATGTGGATAATGGTTTGCAAAGTGTCCCACATCAAGAAGTTAAATCACTTGATTATATTCACACATTTTGACTAATGAACCTCATCATAATCCCAAGTAAATTAATTTTTAAAAGGTCTTTTGTAGTCTCTATCCCTATGACCAAATTGATTACATGTATAAAATTAACCATTAAATGTTACATACATCATGGCATTTGGTTGTCTAATCTATTTTTTCTTTACTCTGCTAGCACCATCATTCCTTTTCTAATGATTTGTCTTCAAAGTATGATTGGCCTAGTTCACATTAGCCTTCATCTTATCTTGAGTTACAATATTTTGTTCTTCTTCATATCCAAGACCATTTCTATCACTATCATACTATTGACCACTCATAATATTGTCTAAATCACATGAGCTCTTTTCAAATCTCTTAATTGTCTTCACCTTACTAGCTATCTTTTCTAGCTTAAATTTCAAAGATTTATTTTTAGAAACATACCTTAAACATTCATCTTCTTTAGCCTTTAGGCTTGTAGATAGGACCTCCAATTTATAACTGATATTTTTTGACCATATCTTCATACTCCTTGGAATCTTCATCCATTCTTACTTCAAACACACTGAATTACTCCTCAAATTCCTTAGGTTTAGATTTCATCTTCTTATTGATCTTCTTCTCAATCTTCAGTTCTTTATAAGTGTTAGTCAATGTAATGTCATATTCCACCTCATCTTCATCATCATCTAAATCACTCCAAGTATACCCATTTTGTTATGTGCAACTTCCTTCCTTCGCCATGAATAAAACTTAATATTCAGTAGAACCAGTATCTTCATGATCATATTTTGAGTCATTGTCTTCACTCTCATTTGATGAGCTACAATCTTATTTAGTGTAAAGACTCTTCTTGTTAAACTTTTTAAAACCTTTCTTCCTGTATGTCTTCTTGTCCTTCGTCATTCTCTTCATCATCTTTATTTGCATGATTATGAAGTCACTTTCAAGAAAAATGTCCTATCTCTCCATAGTTAAAACATTTGAAGGATAGTTTACCCTTATACCTTCCTGAGCTAGTGTTCAATTTCCTAGGAATCAAAGTAATTAGTTCATCATCATCAATGTCCAATATGTCATCCTCTTTGGATTTATTACCTTGAAATTTATTTGGCTTCATCTCTATTCCTTCCTTCTTTGGTGGCCTATCATCATTCTTCCCCATTTCATAGGCAATAAGGGAGACATGTAATTGATCCATATTTAACTAAGTTCATGACTCTCTTCTATAGCAGAAACTTCAGATCAAACTTGGGCAATAAAGACCTTAAAACCTTTTGAACAATAGTAGTATCTTCAAGATTCTCTACAAGACCTTTGATGATATTCATAATCTTATCAACTCTCTACAGAAAGGATGCCATAGTATCTTCTTCATTCATCTTGAGACTTTCAAATTACCTTCAATGAGTTCTCAACTTAGCAAGATTAACCTTTGAATCTCTTTCAAAAATAGTCTTCAATTTATCCCATATTTCCTTGCCTTTTGTGTAATGAATTACTTTGGTGAACTTAGTTTTTATAACACCACAAATAGTGGCATTCATTGCCTTAGAGTTGTTCTCAAACAACTTCTTGCCTACAACACTAGATGGAGGAATAGTAGGAGAAACATAACCATCCAAAATAGATTGCCATACATCAAACCCTATGGACACATTTTAGGTCTTCATACTAGCACTCCAAAAAGAATAATTGGATGCATTGAACATCAATGCTTTCTTAGTTGAGAAACCACCTTGCACATTATGACTAGCCTTTGTAACTTGGATCACCTTTAAGCTATCAAGCCTTTACCAATGCACCTTGTTCTAATACCAATTTTTAGAGGTACAATCACTGAGAGGGAGGTGAATCAATGATCCCAAGTAATATAACTTTAATTTTTATCTTTAAAAAACCTAATCAGCTACCACAAACATTCATGAAGCATAAACAACATTCATAGAAATGACTAAGAGAGATAATGCAAGATCAATCACATAACACAAGACATATGTGGGAAACCCTCTTGGGGAATAAAACCCACCAGGTCTTTTAATTGGAAAATTATACTATAAACATAAGATATAATTTACACTAACTACTATTGATCAAGGAACTACAATTCCTATTTAGTGAGACACCAATCTCACAAGGTGCAACCACACCTATCTAGCTGAGTTGCAACAACAACCAGACCTTTTAGAAAGTATTACCTTGAAAGGAGATTACAACCATCTTAGATGCTTATTTACCATAATATATCCTATGAAACACTTCCACCTCTTAACTTATGTCAACAACACTCGACTATGGACCTCAACTTATCTCACTTCGCCTTCGGTCACACTTCAAACAACAAGCGAACACTTTTGCCAATAGACCTATGACCAATAAGTCATGAAAATAGTTCACAATATATTTTTCTCTTGAATACATCCTTAGGTCACTCTACCCTTATTTTTTTCCATGAAGCACACATAATCCTCTCTCAATTTTCTCCTTAGTCTCTCATTCACTAGTCTAGAACCCAACATCTTTAGTCTCACTATTTATAGAGAAATCTTGATCAACACCAACTTGGTTGGCCATTAGGCATGTCTTAACCCTTAAGACATCTATCATATGAAGATAAGGTTCAATCAAATATACATAGGTTGGTTATATCATATATGGGTCACCCTTTAAGTAGCTACACCTTTTAAATAAGGCACTTGTAGTTCTCATAGGTCTCATGTGAACCCATTCACTCCTTTAGCTCTCCCTCATGAAAAAAAAAGACTTATAACCACTTTCAATTTCATAGGTCCACTCCTTATGTCCCCTAGGACATCTTTGAATGATCACAATCAACTTAACTACCTATATGTGTGCACAAATAACTCAAATAGAGACCTTATGTACACAGTCACCATGAATGAATATTTAGTCAACTTATTAAGTATTTTTCATACTCAAGATAGATTGATCACACCTATAAACTCTACACAAATCATCCTCAAGGAATATACATCATCTTCTAATATTTAATTAATCATGATACATCGATACATCATCAAAACAAGCTCAAACATCCTTATCAAATCACTCACATAACACAGTCAAACATAAAATCAACTTTGGAGCACCATAACTATGTTTGTGTTCACTTTAAAATATTTAAATCAAGTTTAATATATGTTCCATGGAGTCCTCTACCACTTTTATTTTTATATCTCCAGCAAACTCATCTTCTATAAAAATATATGATCAAAATACAAAGCTCTGGTTGTCCCTATGTAAATTCAAATATTTGAATTATAATGGTCACAATTAGCCTTCAAACACTATGATTTAATCTCATTAACTCTCAGCTCAGGATCAATCTATCACCACCAATCATGTCTAAGATTTAACACATATACCACCAAATCTAAACATTAAAAAATTGTCACATTGACCTCATCTTGTGTCCTCTCAAAATGTTGACTTAACATGCTCCATCGATCTCTATGGATAAATAATGTCTTTATTGATCAATGTTCACCATTTGATCAATTGTATGAACATCTACCAGCTATTAGATTAATATCATATACCTTTTCTTAGATGTTAAATGTCATGCACATATCTTCATCTCCCTACTTCTTGACTCTTTAGAGCACTTGTGTACCATCGATCTTGCTCGAGCTTTAACACCTTCAAAAATTACTAAATATGGGGACCCTTGTCAATATGTATGAGTATCCATTTTTTCACCTAAATAACTTATTTTTTGATTATCTATAGGATCTGAAATTTAGACCAGATGATCTCTTCACAAAGGAGAATCCAACCATATGGCATACTAATCCTGAAAATTTTGCACGTGTGAGATATGACACCATTAAAGTGCCTTCTCATAAACTTCTATCATAGAGACAACAATGTCCAAATCTTTTTGAGAGGACAAATTTGATCAACCATAACTTTTATCATGCTTCAGTGAATGATATCAAACTTAACTCAAATGGTCTATGCTCAAAACTAAACAAACCTATATGATTAGATTTTATTGACACCTTCACATGTGAAAAAGAAAACACCTTCAAAATACTCACTCAACTCTTTCTACCACACTACAAAATTGTCTAAGTATGGGAAAAAATAGTCAATCTACTTGGAATCCCAACTTTACATATGCATATCTTCTGACATGCTACATCATATGATCTAGAAATTGGTGTAAATAAACTAGGTCAAAAATTCAACAAACCTGTATGCTCACCTTCACCTAAAACCTCCATATGTATGAGATATTATATCATCAAATTTCTTACTCGGCTCTTTCTAGCCATCTTGCAAATTTGTCTAAGTATGGGAAAATAGTGAAATATGTCTTAGAAGCTAACTTTGCATTCTCATGTCTTTAACCATGATTCAATACATGACTTGAGATCTAGCACATACTAACTAGGGACTATACTGATCAAAACCACACAACCATCTCCCCTTGACTCCACCTCACATGGTAATGGTGACATCATCAAACTATTAACTCATCTTTTCTACCACTGGACCTAAAGTGTCTAGATGAAAAATATGATCAACCACATGAATTTTACTTGTGCACACAATCTCTCAAAGCATGGATCATATCTTATAGGACTCCTTGCACATATTCAATCCTCCACACTCATCCCTAATCCTTTAAATCTATATTAATAATGAATATCATCCAACCATACATAAATCACACTAGAACAAGCACATTATGCACTTTGTCATATGAAAATAAGCACATTGCACATTTTTTCATTATCACATAGACCATCAAAGCACTTCATCCACTCACTAGGGAACCTCCATGACACCATTATGACATCATCATGATAACTCTCCAAATATTACCACACTTATGGAGATAAGACTTTAGATATCTCAAGTAGATCCATCACCACAAGTAAATTCAAATCTATATTGGTAGTTGATAAGGAGTCTCATTTACCTGACTTATACTAACCCAGACATCATCTATGTTGTCAATTATCTCTCAAGGTTCATGTAAGAGGCCAAGGTCATTCAATGGAAAGAAACAATGTGAGTATTAAAGTACATAAGAGGAACTATAGATTTTGGCCTAGAATACAAGAATAATTATGACTTCTTCTTAATAAGATACTCATATTCAAATCATGCAAGGAACATTGATGATATAAAATCTACTTCAAGATTTGTATTCTTTTTGGGATCTGGACTGATATCATGGGGGAATAAGAAGCAAAGTTGTGTTTCAAGATCCTCCATAGAATCATAATATCACATCATAGGAGGAGTTATCTATGAAGTGATCTAGCTCAAATGTATACTTGAAGGATTTGGGATACCACATTATCAACCAATCATTATTCAGGTAGATAATGAAGTAGTGAAGGTTTTTTACAATCTTGTATTTCATGAATGCACCAAACACATTAAGGTAAAAGTACATTTCATTTAAAAACATGTTTATATCAACAAAATCTATCTCTAATATTACCCTATAGATCAACAGCATACAGATGTTTTCACTAAATCACTTACATGAGAAAATTTTGAGGCATTTAGAGAATCTCTCTCTTGTTCACTTGAGACAATGTTTAATTAAGGGGGGGAATATTAGTTTTATCCTAAGGGGTGATTAATTAACCATTTTAAAATATATTTAATTGAGTAATATTTTATTACTCATGTTAATTAGGATATTTCAATAAGATTATTTGAGCTTTCTATAGTTTGTTTATATCTCTTGTATAATATTAGGGATTTTACATAGCTTTTGGATTAGGATAAGATAATGCCTACCATATTATATAGGGAATAATTTTGACATTAATATTTGTATAAATTCATAATCTTTGTAATTTTTTATTTGAATGGAATATATATCACTATTATTCCTCCTTAATAGTTTTATATCCCTAGTTTGTAAAACACAGAGTTGAGTAGGCAAGAGCAAATAAAAATGGATAGAGAGTTTTAGGTAACTTTAAGGAAAAATAAAACCTATGTGTTGCCTTCCTTAATCTCAATCAACTCCTCCAATCATTATTTTTTCATTATCAACCTTTAAATCCTTCTAACATGCCAATTTCTCATAATTATGTGTGCACTTGGAACTATACACTAGGCTATAGGTGTTATTGGGTCTTTTAATCTTATTAAAACATGTTTATCACCCTCCAAGGCCTCTCATGGATTACCCCACACTTTACCACTTCAATATAATCACCATCGCAATGTAATTCATTTAATACTCACTTAAACTCTTGAAAATAGGCTACAAAAGAGTTGCTTAGTAGGCTTGTAAATGGTTCTTTAAGTTTGATGTTTGTTAAAGATCAAAAAAAGTTTTTCCCCTAATTATTCTCTATTTTCCATATCTCCATATAAATTATCATAATCACATCATGGATTTAACTCTTCATTTACTCTTTAAAACATCATACTTCATTCAAAGTATGCTTATCTTTCTTGAGAAAGTGGACCTACAAGTCTGCAGACCTATAGGTCTACATTCCTATCAATCTAAGGAATTTATGATTATAATATTGATAATTTAATCCCTGTCATCTCACTATTGATATTTTAGACCAATTTTCAATCTCAAAACTTCTTTTCTCTCATATGCAAACACCTAACTTTTGCTTGCAAACACTCAAATGATATTCTTTAGGCCTGATTCTTGCAAATTCTTTTCAAAGATGATCTTATAACAATTTGACACATTGGTGGATATCTATGAGAATCTAAAATATCTAATTTAAATAATTTAAATTCACATTTCACCTGAACTATCAATCAAAACCTCAAAAGTGTTTGCATATGAAACCATCTCTCTTGTCTTAAAGGGTTGTAAGAGCACATTTTGGATTGTATATGCATTGAGTTTATCCTTGAAATCATTATAGGAGTTATAGGATTGAATTTTACCCTATTATATTTAATTATTACCTTTACTTCTTCTTTCCTAGGTCTATTTCCTTGCTTGTTTGCACTTAAATCCCTGTAAGAGAATTCAAACTAATCATGTCAATGGACTATCGCCAACAATCTTCTTTTAAAGATATCTATGGAGTGAGTTCCTAAATTTTTTAGATGCTTATTTAAACCAAATAGGTCATTTATATCCATGATAAACCAATGTTCCTATTGGTTTCTTGAGTAACAATACTTAGCATCAACATCACTCTCTTTAGCTTTAATAAGCCTAAAAACTCCTAGAATAAGATCTTGATCAAAGCATCACTTCAATGACTTGTATCACATTTTTGGTGGACTCAGAACTTTAAAAAAAATTAAATGGACTCACAATAAGTTTAACGTCTCCAATATTCACTCTAGCACCATTAATATTCCTTTTCTAGACATTTTTGACAACCACCTATAGGCAGTTTTATGCACAATCAACATTCTTCACTAATCCCTTGAAATCTAACCCAATTAGTGATTGAGAGAGACATGAATAAGATAAAATAAGATTTATGGAGGTGATTTACAAGTTTTTCATTCCAAACATAGATTATACTATGCTTAAGGATGTTGTAACTTGAAAAACCCTGCTTACCACCTCTAAAAACAATAAAACATAGCATTTTTATCACTTTGGTTGCTCACACATGCCAAATAATGATGAAAAAGTATGTGATATGGATATTAGGATCCATAATTAGATCCAAAACTCAACCATGTGTATCCATTAGCTTGAAAACTCATTGTAAAAATAAAAAACCCTATTTGTTGGGTTTTTAGGAGGGATTTGAGCTACCTATCTTGTTAACAATTATTCATAAATCATATCCATTCAATACTCAAAATAATTCCTATAATTAAAATTTCATAAAGGCCCCTATCCATCCATGATATCAATGGATACAAATTTATTTCCTCTTCATGGAATGAACACTTGAAAATGGCCTTCACTAGCTTACAAAGAGGTCAATGAGGAACATGAAAGGTTATTGGGTTTGTTTTGACCTGCCAATGCTACCACAAGCCTAATTTGACCCTAAAAACATTAAAAATACCTAAAAACATCCATTTTTAACATGAACTAGACATTTCCATGTTGAAAAATTATTTTACAAGCCCTTCTCAAGTGTATTTCTATGTTATATCTCATCTTCTTGATATTTGGAGGGTCCCACCACTCCTTACATGTTGAAATAACCTAGTTGGACATGTGTGAGGGATAAATAGCTTTTACATAGCTTGTAAACACATTAGTGGATTCAAAATGTACTTGATACTTCTAGTTAGAAAAGGCAATTATTACCTTAATATCTCCAAATTTACCTTAACTTTTGATAAACATGAAATAAAATTTTACATCTTGCCATACCTTATCTATATAAGGTCAATTTAACCATAGGACATCATGCCACCTTGGAAGATGAATACACCAATGTCTCACCAGGAGTCAACATATCTTTATCTTTGCAAAGTAACCTTAAACTTTGATAAGGTACCTTAATCTCTCCAAAACACAAATAAGACCTTCATGGAGGGGATTAATGATAAGACTGAGGTATTGATTCAATATTCTAGACCTTGCAAGGGACCTTAAGCTAACCAATAACTTGACAAGACACCTTTTATGACCAAGTTTGACCAATAGATCGAGACCAAAACTCTCAAAATACCATTAACAAGGTTAGGCAAGACTAGAAGCAAAGTTTTGAATTATCTTTACTCATGGTGGCCAATTTTGGTCCACATCTTTGGCAACCTCCTAATATTACACATTTTTTATTGATCTATATTGGTTTCCTTCTTTCCTCTACTAGGTTATGGATTCCTATCATCTCAACACAAACATGACTTGACATTGACACTTGACTGTAAACCTCATAAGAAAAATGAAATAGTTGATTTCCTTTAACACACACATCAAGACAAGAAGCAATCACACTAACAAGAAAAATAAAATAAATAAGACACACATTATTCTAAGAATCACCTAAGGAAAACAAAACAAGAAACTATTATATACAACTAACCTATAAGGAGCAATCCTCCTTGATCAAAATGAAAAATCCTTAATTCATCTTCATGTGATGAACAAGGATGGTGTACAAGTTGTTGTTAAAAATTGGTTCTTACTTTAAAAGCTCCTTTATTGATCACCACTATATTTATATTTACCTAAAATGGTTATACAACACCAAACATGTCTCCAAAAAAATACAAATTCATCTTGAATTTCATGATTTACCTCATACTGCTTTCCATCCTTGGTAATGTGAGAGACTTTCAATATGACCACATATTGATATATGAGGGTAGTAATAACCTCATCTTCTATTAGCTCTTTAAACTCCATCTCTTTCTCACCTTGGAAAGTATCATATTCATATTATATTACAACATAATGAGCTTAAACCTCTTGGTGTTGACTTGTTATACTTATTAGCTTAACAAGATCTTTGCATTTCTCATCAACAACTTCATATTGTTCTTCTAGAGGTGTTAACCTACCAAATTATTCAAATTCCTTGAACATTTGTAAATAAGACTACCACATCTCCTCAATAACTCATTGAACTTGTCCATGAGACTCAAAAATATTAGATACCATGATTTTCTCTTCAATATCCTTCTCATGAATGCTTTCACCATGTTCATTGGCCAAAATAGTCATCTTGGCAATCTCCTCATGGGTTGTAGGTTTACTATCCAAACTAGAGAACAAAATTTATAGTTCCTCCCAAAAGGAAGCTTATTCTTGATCACTTCAAATCATTCCAAGTTAAATTTAATTATTTTCATTCTCTTGATGGATAGAAGACTGGTGAATCACTTAAAATTATTCAATAGAAGAATGACATAATTGAAATTTTGATTTTTCCAGCTCTATCTCTTACTTTTGAGGCTCAAAAAGGTTAATGACCAAAGTGTCTTCATGAATACTCACCTCATGCTAAGTTTTAACTTGATCCACTATTTCATGATCATTGAGACTCAATCCATGACAACTAGATTGGTCTTCTTCCTCCAAGAAGAATGGGATCTCATTTGCCCATCTAAGGTCCAATTCATCATGCCTCTCTTGTCCCAAACCTAATTTGTCCTCTTCTATAAGGCTACTAACTTATGCAACTTCATGTTGGATTTCACCTTCATGTTTTAGAGGGATCACATGCTTGCCAAACAAGTCAACTTCTTCAATAAAAATATGGTATAGCTACTTACATACTTGATCAAGATCTTCTTCTTCACCTTTTTCAATGGAACCACTTTGATTAGAGGTTGTTATCATGTTACCATGCACTCCTCCATCAAGACCATCTTTCTCATCATCCTTGAAGATAGATTTGATTTGTTCTTGACAAATAAAATTTCCAAGAAAGATGTCTTCATCATACACACTTGAATCACTCTCCTCATAGCCTTCTTGAGGTTCACTTGCAACTGATTGATTTTCTTTCTCAAGCAATAGTACCTCATCACCTAGTTTTTACAAGCTTTCCTTTTCAACTGAATGCTCATCTTCTACCCTCAATGTAATAAATTATCCTTCTTAAAATGAGGGGGTGGGGGGGAAGAGACTTAATTGGTTTTCTTGAAATTTTATAGTGTCTATATGTAATGACAAATGTATCATATCTATAAATCAATCCTAGCTTAGAGAAGATATATCAAACTTACACTTTTGATTAGGGATACATTAAATTAATGGGATCATGACCAATATGGCTCTAATAAAACTAATCAGTGGATCTCTTACCATAATAATATCACTAGGGAGGGTTCTAAAACCTCCAGTCAAGTAAAACTATGTAATAACCCTAACTAAGTCCTCTGCTTTCATATTCACTAAACTAATAACAAGTAAAGTAAAAGTCTAATCTAGTGCTCACTAAAACTTGTGGCATAAAGTGTGGGTAATAAATGCTAAAAGTAAACATGAATAGAATGAATACACTCATGTTAATGTATACATATTTTTAATGCATATAAAATAAGTGAAAATGCATATCTATCTACTCTTATAAAAGATGGAAAAGTTAGGAATACTTACCTTTGAAGATGAACCCATTGGGCCTCAATCTCTCCATTGGCCAAGATGGTTTGCAAGAGGTTATTTTTGTATGTAAGGATGAAAAGGATACATCAACTCTAGGCTATACAACCTATCAATGCATCCAAAATACTTCTCCACAAGACAAGATCTGTATCTCCAAAGAAAGATGAAACCCTAAGTTTGCTCCTCAAGTATAATGGTGGATAAGTAGATGCATAATATATCCTACATCTTATTTTCTTATAGAAATGGTGAAATGATTATGTTTATATAGGAGGATCTAACCCTAAACCCTTCCAAAAAATTTGGCCGACAAGGTCGACTCGGTTAACCTAGTATCATAATTGATAAAAACTCATGAGGTCACAGATTATATTAGCCATGGGCTGACCTAGACCCTTAATAAGTTTTTTCAGTAAGAATACAAGGTCAAAATAGCTAACATAAGCATGTAAAATGTCAAAAAGTGGTTTGGGTTAGGGAAAGAGCTAATGAAGGTGGAAAATGACTAGAAGAGAGTGCAAAAGAGGAGGTAAATCTTAGGGGAATGGTTTTTAGGAGACAAGTGTCTAGATATAAAGTAGTAAAAGGGACAACAATCTTACGATGCACTAATGGTCTACCCACCCCTTTCCTAGTACACCCCTTAGAGCATGCATTTAGATATATTAAGACTCGATGGGTTCCTACAAGATAAAGAGCATCGGTATTTGATAAAAGTTTGAAAATATTATGTATATATATATGCCCCACTCTAATCTCATCATGTGTCATGTATGTGTGTCAAGGGATGGTGCTTTAGGAAAATAACATGATGACACATAACATTGATGCTAAATAAAGTACACTAACGAACAAATAAGATAAATAAAATGATAGAATTGAAAAATGCATACCTTTACTTACCTTAGTGTTGTAGATAAATAAGGAGATATGAGAGATGTTAAGTGTCCAATGTTAATAAAATGAGGCAAACATGTAGAGATTAGTGAAGAAGAGTGAAAAATTAAAAAAAATATATAATATAGGCATATAATAGTTAGAATTTTTTTTTTTGACATCAGGATTCTAGAACTTTTTATGGTGTGTAAAAAGAGTGAGTAGAAAGAAAGATATGATCAAAACAAGGAATCTAAAAATAAATTTTTGAAGGGTAAATAATTTTGAATAGTAAATATAAATAGAGTGAAAAATAATTAATTTGATATTATTTTACTATTCTGAGAAAAATAGAGCTCTGAGAGACCTAGTGAGAGCCAAGAGAGCCAGGATGGTGAAGAGACAACAACTGAGACGGGGAGGATGCATAGCAGTCATAGTGAATATAGCATAGGTAAGGATATAAGAATTTCAAATTTTTAAGTTTTTTTATTTGAAATTGAATGTTTTATATAAATTTGATAATTAGACAAAATCTAGATACTAGAATGAACCCTAGGAAATTTTTAGGGACACTAAGTGTCAAATGGGGTACTGGGTAGGAAGGGGTCAGAGTAATAAATGCCTAAGGAATTTATAAAAATTGGTCAAAATATCAACACAATGGAAGAACAAGGTTGATGTAGTTGACATAGTTTCTAGAATACAAGATTTTTAGTGGGTTGACTTAGTAGTACACGGCCAACATAATTTGTTGAAAAAGGGGGATGACTCAATACTGTATGGATAACTTAGTTATTTCCTAAGTGTATGATATAGTAATATTGAGTAGAAATAAGGTTGACTTAGTTTGTTAAGTTAATGGGTGGTTGAATTAGTAATATATGGCCAACTTGGTTATTTTCTAAGTGGTTGATATAGTACTATTATAAAAAATGGGTTGATATAGTACTGTTAAGCCATAGTGTGGCTGACTTAGTACTGAAAATGCTCATATAGTTTTTAAAATGTCAATTTTGGTGTAAAATGAATAAATTAAAGTAAATTAGGTTATTTATGTGAAATATGAAACAATCTATTTTGATTATAAATGACATGGAGGTCTAATACATCCTTTGTTTTTTGATATTTTGTAAAGATGCTAGAGTTTTAGTGACTGGTTGATGCTTCATGACTACCTGATCTACTGAAGGGATTGATGGATGTAGACAGAGCTAGATTGGTTACATTGGGCATGGGAGGCATCATGGAGATAAGGCAAATCCCACTATGTGTTGATCTCATGGTCATGTTCCTGGGAGCCTGGGAGCATTTGACTAACACATTTAGATGGGTGGTGGATAGGGATACCATAGAGGTTGGTATCACTTTAGATTATGTACATGCATTGTTTGGACTATTGAAAGGGGACATCGATGATCATGGGGACATCGGGTGACTAGGAAGAGAGATGAGCACTAATCTAAGGGGTAATATGCTTAAATAAGATATACCTGGTACTAAGGGTGAGTTTGTTTGATGTGTATATTTCATAGATTCTAGATATCTAAAAGGCTTGTGATAGGACTTGTGATAGCATAAGTGTTATGTCACAAGTCAGATGATAAGGTAGTGTTGTATGTCATTGCCTTGTATCAATCCATATTAGAGTAGGGGGTACTTTTCGACTTGGGGTCTATCATCTAGGTTCAACTCATGCATGATATGTATGGTATGTTTTCCAAAGGGTAGAAGACCATGGGACTAATGGTACTACTAAGTGACTGGATATATGAGAGGTTTTTGATGTATCAAGTAGTTGGGTTGGCCCATGTGGTCAATGATTAGTTGCCTTGGGTTTTGAGATAGAGATAGGACTAAGTGGCATGGGCCATGCCTCATATTCTAACATTGCAAATGATCACATAAGGAGAGATCATGTGGCATCCTTGCACATATTATGATTATGTGGCTGAATTGGGTTACTATGGTGATAGATCTAGCATAGTGTATATCATAGGTCACTACACTTAGTGGGCAAAACTATAGCTAGTGGTACACATGTTAGCATAGTTTAGACTCCCATACCCAATGGCTCCTACATTAGTGCCCAACTTTTGGTAATGGTTTGTGATTGATCTAAGGGGGAGAGGAGGAAGAGGAGTATCATTCAAGAGATTGGAGATTAGGCCATAACATGTGAGACCATAGATCGATCAAACATGATAGCTAGTAGCTGGAGGAGGATAGGGCATGGAATGGATGCAAGGGTATCACAAGTACCATAGTTAACACCATAATAGGTGGAGAAAAGACCACCTCAATCATACCATCGATGAAGATGCTAGTGGTAAGATAGAGCATAGAGGATGGTCATCTAAGATGACCCATCAGTCAGCCCAAGGCAAAGCTAGTCTACAGAGGCACTACTAAGGAGAGGCCTGAGATGTGCACAGGTGGTGAATCTAGGGTTTGATTTGATTGGGAGGCATCCCATGAATGAGGTTCTCAGGTAATGGATTACTAAAGAGACCATGATTGGTAGATGAGCAAATGGGGAGGCAGTGATTGGTGACATTGGGATAGGTAATAAATGTTTATAATGGTTTTTTTATTGTGATGGAATACTACATATATGGTTGTAGATAGATATATTTTTAGATGTATATGTGATCTAATGTTTGACTAGTTTTATTTTTATAGATCTTGTGGATGAGGAGGTCATATGGGGATCCCAAGTTATTGAAACACACCATAATATTCTAGATGGGGTGCTGACACCATATGACCCCACCACACTAGATGATCTTATGGTACCATCTACCCTAGCTTAGGCAAGCTAGTTCAAACTAGTGGGGGAGGATGCAAGGTAGCTATAGTGATTTAAAGATTGATTGTAAAAACTAGCATGGGTGAGAGTAGGAGAGGTATAGGCTTGGTAAGCCTTGGCTCAGGAGAGAGATACACATATGGCTACCACTATCTAGCTAGGATAGGTTCAGGCCTAGGGGAACAACTTACAACGATAGGTAGTAGGCTTTAAATCTTGGAAAACCTCATTACAGTGCACTATTCAGAGGGGAAAGTCTGAGGCATCTATGGGTAGTGTGGCTAGGCCATGAGATAGACATGATGGGGATAACCATAGAAATAGAGCGATGTATTTGTTTACTTTTTATAAAAACACATGATATATAGAGATATTATATCTTGATAGTTGGATGTTGATCTTATGGGTTATGTTATGGTTGTGGTTGTGATGTATGTATATATATATTTCTAGCACATGTATTTTGCTTTTATTTTATATGTTATAAGAAATATGTGTGTGGTGTTTTCTTTTCTAACATTATGTAGTACACATGCATGGTCAAAAAGACAGGCAAAAAAACTTGGAAAAGTATAATTAATCAAAAACAAATGTACTACAAACTATTTTGCATTGGGAATTGTGTAATAACAAAATATAACTAAGTATAATAAACCAAAAAAGTGGTAAACAAGAGGGTAAATTTTTTTTAAACCATACAAAAGATTGGTAAGAAATTAAAACAAATAAAATCACACTAAATCACATTGGGAAGTATGAAAATAATGCAATAAATGGAAAGCACATGAAAGACTAATGGTATAGAAATAAATCAATTAAGTCAATAAATCATATTAAATCACATTGGAAACTATAAAAGAGAAACAAAATTGGTAAAAATGGTCTTAAATTAATCACACTAATTCAAGTTGGATAGTATAAAAAACTTAAGAAAAATGGTTGGATTCTTTCATGCAATCAGAAAATAAGAAGATAATAGTGAAATATTAATGAAGTAAGCATAAAAAATATTAAATCAAGATGGGAAGCATGTCAATCACATGTAACTCATAATCAATAAGATCTTATCTCATATTTGACACATGTAATTTCATTTTGATTTGGATATTGGAAAATTTTGTGAGGAAGGCTAGGTCCTATCCATGGTCTTACATTGCAACTCACAAAGGCAACGCCAATGAGGTGGAATTTTTTTGAAAATATAGTAAAAGGGGATGTTTGGAATGGTAGTGTGAAAAATTGGTAATTTGTGAGGAAGGTTAGGTCCTATCCATGGTCTTAAACTACAACTCACAAATGAAATCCCTAGGGGAGTGTTCAATGAATAAAATAATATTTCTCAAGGGGAAATATTATGTTTGTATGGAGTGAAAAATGGAATGTAAGAAGCATAACATAGGCATCTTATGAGAAGATCTTAGGAGACATGAGGCATACTGAGGGTAGGAAAAGACACCAATAAAAATATATAGAGGATACATGTTCATTATAGGCACAAAGATATCTAGGAAAATAAGTGTGATACTAAGATCAGCTCATGTTGGTATTTTGGAACAAGAAAAGAAAAATGAACCTACATTCCCATGATATGTTCCCCATTCCTCAGGACCCCTTACAAAGTCATCAGTCTACTACAAAGATTGGGTACTTGTATGAGAAAGAAGGTAGCACTAAAAGATTATTTTATTCTCCTTCTCTAATATACTAGCCTACCACACCCCAATAGACCTCACCTCTATTATGAGGCCAATTATGGATCTTGAGATTCGAGTAGAGAAATGAGATGTGCTTAGAATCACATCTTTTAGTGTGATATGACTTTTGAAATTTTTGAATGTTACATTTTATATCATTACCTTTTATTAAATGATTTGGATTTTGAATGTTTTATGGATTTTAAGATTCTTTCTCCATATTAACTTGAAATGGCCAAACATGAGAGATAGAGTAACACACATGAATGAGATTTAGGCTTTGGCTAAAGGAAGATAAGTGTCCAAAGATATGACTGACTAGAACACTTAGGCTTAATGATGAACCAACATGTTATCTCATGGCTTATTAATGTGTATGCTTAGTTTGTGAAAGGGAATAAATGGGAATAAGGGAAGATCCAAAGTGGATCCGTAAAAAGAGATTTTAATGAGATGAATTGTTTGCTAACTAATCACATGGTAAATGAGGAATGACTAAATAGAGTAAGGTTTGTATAACCAAGTCACAATAACAATTATCAATGTTTATAAAGATAAGATAGAAAACAATCATGAAAAAGAACAAGTTAATCATAATAAATTAACTCAAGAAGAACAATTATGTAATTATGAAAAAGAATCCATAAGAGAACATAAGAAGAATAATGACATCATAAGAAAAATGTAGTGTAAAAAGTCACCATGTAAGATAAGTAAGAATTTGACCAAATGTTAAATGTTATAAAATAGATAAATGTAAAGTTGGAGCACATGTCCAATCTAAATGAATAAATAAATGTAATAACACCATGCTTTTGTTCATAAGTACTGATGTTTTTATCCAACACATTACCCATAACATCTTATAAGTCTTTATGAAGCTAAAATCAAACTACATCCAAAGTCTCATCAATCTCTAGGGAAAGTTGAGGAAATACTTTGTGTCAAATCTCTTTGACAAAAAATGTAGTAATTCCTAAAGGATCATGTTGATGACTTATATCATGCAGGGTATGCTTAGGAGAAGGCAAGGGAGTGGACTCTATAGGAGATGAAGGAGTCAATGGTGGAGAATGGGCCATAAGTGAAGGGGTCACTAGTAGAGAGGGATCCATGGGTGAGGGAAGGTCCATAGGTAAGGGATTCATAGGTGGAGAAATAATAGGTGGATAAAGGACCACAGGTGGAGGAGCCATGGGGGAAGAAGGGAGAGGCTTCTTACAACGGTGACCTATGAGAGGAAGGGTAGTAGGTGAAAGAATGGTTATGAGGTGATCCTTGAGATGTTACTAAAGTATATGGTATCAATTAGTGTGATGTGTACCACATTGGTGTTAAAGATAATAAATATCATCATAGTTGGGAAGATATTTAGGTAATACTTTCAGTGAAGGTATAGCCTTGTCTATGGGCTGAAGAGTGGTAAGATGCAAGGTGTCGATATATTTTTACAACTTATGACAATGCATGGAGGAATTATTATTTGTGTTATGGAATAAACATGTATGATTATGAGTATATTTGGTAAGTATACTCATGATATGAGTGGAAGCAAAAGTAGAGGAATATGAATATCACAATATGGTTGATCAGTGCATTTGGTGGGTAAAAAAGCAAGTTGTGGTAAAGGGAGCAAACCATCACCAAGATAAGGTGGGCGTGGTGGAGATATTAGGCAAGGATTGACTAAAGGATAAATAAGATCATAAATGGGATACTCAGCTAGAGAGGGAGTGGGAATAGGATCTAAACTAGGCTCTACTAAGGGAGGGGCATAATACACAAAAGGTTGAAGGATAGCTGCAAGCATCTCAGAGATAAGTTAGCTAGAGGGGTCTTGGTATCTAGAAAAGTAATAGGGACTAGTCCTAGCATGATCCATAAGCATACTCATATGAGGTTTTTTAGAAACTAGAGGTGTGTGCACCATGTCTACCCTAAGATCAAGAAGAAAAATGCTGAAATTAGGAATGATATAGGATGGAATGCTAGAGAAATACTGAAAGACTAAATTAAAGAGGTATGATGACAAATAATTTGAGCATCTTGTGCCTGAACAAGACATCCTAAAAATGGATCATCTAAGGTATATCCATCATCATAATCAGGTGTGTGAAGATTAATATTATAGGTAGGGATGAGATTGTCATCTAATGTGGTGTGATGAATGGAATGTTGGGTCTTATTTAAGATAATGGATATATCATCATAAGGTGTTTGATGAGAATGAGGTTGTAAATAAGGGGGAAGTTGAGAAATGAGATGAGGTGAGAGATACAAGGTTTTAATCTTGAGATTGGTCTCATTAGGCTCATCATCATCAGAATCTAGGAGGTTAGGGGTATATTCTTGATGAGTTCAGGGTGACCATTGTAACCTCAAGTAGAATTGACAAGAAATTTAAATTGTTGAGATTCATGAAATGGAACACTTGGCAAAGGTTTAAGGGTAGGAATTTTGAACACACCATGATCTTGGAATTGTTCAAAATTCCAAGGGTTAGTGTAATTTTGAATCTTATAAATGGCTCCTTTGTGAGGATATTTTACACATTGGAAAGTAGAAGAGGCAACTGCTCTCATGCGATGAGTCCATGGCCTACCAATAAAAATGTTATACAATAGAGGAAAGTTGAAGATCATCACCTTCACACAAATGGTGATAGGTGGGACA
Source organism: Torreya grandis (assembly GCA_037957365.1). Taxonomy (NCBI): domain Eukaryota; kingdom Viridiplantae; phylum Streptophyta; class Pinopsida; order Cupressales; family Taxaceae; genus Torreya; species Torreya grandis. The sequence continues at coordinate 266,206 of JARHVA010001145.1, forward strand.
GTGATGGGGAACCACACACAACCTAAAGGAGGCATTTACCTTCAGTCATAGCCTTGACATGTGTTACATGTAGATTTAAGATTATATTAAGAATATGTAAGGGTTTTGATAAAATCAAGAGAGGTAACACAAGTTCCAAAACCTTCATTAATCAAGGCACACTAGATTTGGATATCACCAAATTGGACACTAATAAATAGAGGAGGATCATCCACATGAAGTAGAATCTCATAGGGTATCATAGAATAAATGAGAAATTTGAGGGAAAGAGAAGTGTCCATTATTTCATCAACACGTATGGACATCTCTTAGTATTGTTGTAAAATTCTATCATCTGATCTAGATAAGGTGGCTTTACATCCTACTAGAGGAGGATGAGGGATGTTCATTTCAAATAAAAGTAACATAAGAATATTAGGATGTTACAGAGAGGTCCGCATAAGTTTGAGAAATGGGATATTAGTAAGCTCCATAATAGGATACCATTCATCATAACCAATAATAGGAATATTAGAAAGAGTTGCATAGTGTTAAAGGAGGTCTTCAAAGGAGGATCCAAAGTGCATGTGAATTTATGTTGATAAGAGGCAGAAGGTTTAATTAGAAGACAAGTTTGTTGATTGTCTTGAGAAGATGGATTAGTTGATACAGGTTTGGGTTAAGATAGATTAGAAGAAGTGTTGATATAAGGTTTATTACTAGTAGTGATGGGTAAATAGCTTGGAGGAATGGGAGAAATGGTATGATAAGTGTCATCTAAGACAGGCGTTGGAGTTGGTTCATTAAAATATATAAGGTCTTTTGCCCCAACTTTGTTAAGTGATTTAGAGAAGAGTCTTGGATGAAATGAAATGTGTGATATAGTTAAGGATTATGGATGGCATGAGGATCAATGAAATCAAACACCCTTTGCATATTATTCATATTGACCACATTCTCTTCAAGAGTTGGGTCAAGAACATTATCAAAATTATTCATAGAAGGGGTGGGTTTGTCTGGGTTATCTTAGTGATTTGGAAGAGGATATTTATTTATGGCTAAATTGGCATTAGATTGGTTCAATGCATGAGATTTAGTTTGTGTTTTATGGGATTTAAAGGCAATGTCATAGGCTTGTTAACATTTAAAAAAGATAAAATCATCGTCAAAATTGGGACTGAGAATGAAATCCATAGCCAAATTATGAAGTTATCTATAAGTCTCATGAGAATGGCCCCAACTAACATGAAACGAACAAAATTTATTGGGATCATACTAAGATTTCATGGGATGAGTGGGATTAAGTTCTCACTGAAGAGGCCTTGGTAGACACTTTTTTAATTATTCTAAGGATAAAGGTTTATGAATATTGATGTTGTTGGTTGAAGATAAATGAGGATTAATGATGTGGTTGGGAGGGGAAGCTTGTTTCATAATTTGGTTGCAAACAACAGCTTGAATAGTATCATAAGATTTAGTGACACCATCATTTATAGCATGATGATTCTTATTCTTGATTAGCATATGAGTACCCATAGAATTTTGAGATGGCTCGAATTGATTCATGAAGAAATATTGATGTTTGTTTTGATCAATGGCCTCTTTTAAAGCACATGGAGAGACAGTTCATACCTAATATTGCAACTTGGTAAAAAGAGCATTGGTAAACAAATGAAAAAGTTTGACATATGCCATATTATCTTCACATTTATTAGATAAGGTATTCCATAATTTGATAAAATCTTGTGTAGTTTCAATTTCAAGTTGCTTATAATTGATAAAATGGGCCAAGGTATTCTCAGGTAGATCACTAGTTTGAAACTCTTGGACTAGAGCATTGACTAAATATTTTAAAATAGTAATAAAATTATATTTGATTTGGTTTTACCAATCTAAATCATCACTCATTAGATTTTTTTATAATAGCTTAGTACTAGTAAAAGTATTTAACTTGGCATAGTCTTTATATAGATTTCCAAATGTTTTTTAGTGGTGAGTAGGATCGGTTGACCCATTGTAAGTAATGGTAGGGGTGATACCTGATATATCTATATTATAAATTTGATATGTAAGAGATCATTTTTAATATTCTTGATTGTTTTTAACAAGGGGAGGTTGAAGGATAAGATTACCATCAAAATCCCAAAGGGGAGGTGGGGGAGAATTTTGGTTATGCATGCCCCATGGAACTTGTTGAGGGTGGTTCTAAATATGGATAATGTGAATATGCATTTACATCATTTAATTTTCATTATTAGCTTGAAAAGCATTGATTTGATTAAGATTTTGTATAGGATTTTATGGGTTTGAGTTTTATTATTGTCATTGTTTGAAGCATTGGAATTGGTGGTAGTGGCTTGGGTACCACTATGTGTGTTAGTAGTAACTTGAGAAGAATTGGTTGTAAGTGAGGCACTAGTGGCATAATTTTCTTGTGTGGAAAAATATGTACTAGTATAGGGATGAGAAGAAGTGACACTAGAAGTATGATTTCCATGGGTATAAAATGATGCATTAGTGGAAGAATTGAGAAGGGTGAGTCTAAAAATAGGCCCACTAAATGTAGAACCTACCATGTTAGTAGAGATACTAAGCATGGAGGTAGAGTAAATCAAAGAAGAAGATGTCATGGTATGATAAGGGGTCAAAATAGATGGAAGAGGTTGAGATATAAATAAGCTAGTGTCTCTAAATCTATGTGAAAACATGGGAGAAGGTGAATGGGGTTCCTCAACTTGACCACCTATCATGAGATGGTATATAGTAGAAGGATCCTTTCCTTGATGTTGAGGTAATTCATTAATAAATAGTATCATTTCTAGTGTATACTCTAATTCAAGTTGATATTCAAATGAGAAGAAAGGATGACAAAGTAAAGAGGAATGAGGACAGGTCCCATAGTTTATAGTGAGAATGGATACATGCACATTACTTTCATCTATGTTAAAAACCACAAGTTGCTTATGGGGTAACCTATTAGGGTTGGTTGGACCCATAATTTATAGTGAGAATGGATACATGCACATTAGTTTCATCTATGGTAAGAACCACAAGTTGATTATGGGATAACCTATTGGGGTTGGTCAAACTCACCAGATTTGTTAAATTCAACTCAATGTTATCTTCAAATAGTAAATCTATGATGGAGAGAGATTAAGAAAGGTAAAAATTGATCCAAAATCAAAGGGGTAAAAGAGACAAATAAGACTATAGAGTCAATTAGGTTGACTTAGTCCTATAAATAGGGTGTGAAATTAAGCCTAATAATGATATAAGATTGACCAAGTTAACTTAGTACTATAGCTTGGTTGACAAAAAGGAGTAAAAAGTTGACCAAGTTGACTTAATATGGCAAACAAGGAAAAAATAGTTTGATAAGGATATAGAATCGACTAGGTTGACTTAGTAATGTAACCTAATTTAGTAGAAAGGAGTACTAGGTTGACCAGGTCAACTTAGTAATGTAGGTAGGGAAAAAGATAATTTGGAAAAGATTGTGTCGAATAGAATGATAGTGTGTTAAAAATAGGGAAAGGTTTTGCAATGTAATTAATGTAGGAAATGAAATCAAACACATAAATAGTTGGATTAATGAGAATGATCTAATTGACACACAACACAACATTTCACTAACATTAGCCAATGTATGTTTTTGTAATACAACATACAATGAGTAGAGAGAAAGCAGTCAACTAAAAAATAAATGCTAGCTAAGTGGTCATCTTGAGTGTTTTTAGATTATTGTAAAGTGTTATTTTAAGGGTGATATGGAATTTGACTAAAAATAGGGAACTAGAAATCAATTTATGGATGGTTTCATGATGTTTAGATTGAAAGGGATCTATGTTGGCAATGATACTGGCTTGGTATTAGGGCCTATCCCCTCACTTCAAAATCTCACTACGATACGGGTGTCAGGTTCTTTTCCAATATTTATCATTAACCACATGTTTATACTTAACTAGAAAACCAAGTCGGCTTCCCCCTTGGTGATGAAATTCAAGTAGGAAGGCCTTGGGAAGACAAATGTTAAATATGTTTTAAGTATTTATGTGATTTGGTAGTGTGTGAATAAAGAGAAAAATAGTGCCTATTCTAAGCATGCAAACAACTAAAAATAAAAGTGTGAATTAATTACTAACATATATTGGTTGATTATAAAATTAAGAATGATACAAAGTTGGTTTAGATGACACTATATGCAAACACTATAGAATAGAGTTGATAGGGTCTCTATTATTCTATAGAAGCAAGAGTCCTTAAGAACTAAGTCGACTAGGTTAGCTTAATATTTTAGACATAAGATAGACTATAGAACTAAGTTAACCAGGTCAACTTAGTCTTTTAGACAAAAGGCAGACTATAAAACTAAGTCGATCAGGTCAACTTAGTTTATTGTAGGGTTATAGTTTTGAAGACTATAAACTTGCACAAAATATAACTATAATGAAGTAATAAAATGAAAGAGAGACAAAAAGGGACCTTGGTGGGTTGAAAGATGCTAAGGATTGCAATTTTTTTGTTGAAGTGCCTTGAATATTTGCTTACAAGTTCTGCCAACTAAGTTGACCAAGTCAATCTAGTTATATAAAACCCTATTTTTTAAATCCTATTAAGATGACTAAGTCAACATGGTTAACTTAGTATGTTATTTGGATGTTGACTATAAGATTGGGCTGACCTACTCGACTTAGTCTATTATTCTAGATGTTGACTAGAGAACTAAGTCAACCTATTCAACATAGTTTATTATCTAGGATTAAATAAGAGTAATGTGTCAACTTGCTAGATCCAATAACCTATATCTGATGAAGACCTACACAAAAAGAATAGATTCATTTTGATGTGATTGTGTGTTAAACCTATGCATAGAAGTTAAAATTATACCACCCTAGTTGACCTAGTATCATAAATATAGAAAGGTAATAAAATGATAGAAATTAAAAGAGTGAAAATATACAAAGCTTAGATTCATGTCAACTTCACCAGAATGTATGTAATAATAAATTCATCAGATTTATAAATCAATCCTATCTCAAAGAAGATAGATCCTACTTACACTTTCAATTTGGGATACAATAGATAATCAGAGTCATAACCAATATGGATCCACTAAAGCTAATAAAGGGATCTCTTACAAAAATAATATCACTAGGGAGGGTTCCAAAGCCTCCAATCAAATAAAACTATGCAATAACCCTAACTAGGTCCTATGTTTTCATATTCACTAAACTAATAACAAGTAAAGTAAAAGTCTAATATAGTGATCACCAAAGCTTGTGGCATAAATTGGGGTAATAAACACTAAAATTAAACATGCATAAAAGACATATACTCACATAAATGTATATGAAATCTTAATGCATGGAAGAAAAATGCAAATGCATATCATTCTACTCTTATAAAGGTGGAATAAAGTTAGGAATAATTAGCTTTGAAGATGAACCCATCAAGCCTCAATCTCTCCCTTGACCAAGGTGTTTCAAAAGAGGTTGTTTTGATATGTAAGGATGACAAGGATAAATCAAATCGAGGCTACACAACCTATCAATTCATCTAAAAGACTTCTCCACAAGACAAGATATGTATCTCCAAACAAAGTATGAAACCCTAAGCTTTATCCTTAAGTAGAATAATGAATAAGTAGATGTGTAATATATCTTTCTTCTTCTTCTCTTATTATATAAATGGAAAAATGATTGTGTTTATACCTTCCAAAAATTTTGACCAATAAGGTCAACCTGGTTAACCTAGTATCATAATTGACAAAAACTCACTAGGTCACAGACTAGGTCAGCTAGGGGCTAACCTAGACCCTTAATAGGTTTTGTCAATAAGAATACAAGGTCAACATAGCCAACCTAGTCATGTAAATTGTCAAAAATGGGTTTGGGTTAGGGAAATAGATATTGAAGGTGGAAAATAACTAGAGGAAAGTGTAAAAGAGGAGGTAAAGCTTAGGGGAATGTTTTTTATGAGATAAGTGTGTAGATATCAAGTACAAAAAAGGACAATAATCCTATAAAGCACCAATGGTCTACCCACCCCTTTCTTGGTGCACCCCTTAGGGTGTGCACTCATAGAGATTGAGTCTTTATGGGTTCCTACAAGATAAAGAGCGTTAGTAATTTATAAAAGTTTGAAAATATTGTGTATACAGTGTCCTTCCAACTTAGGATTTTGGGAGTGTTAGGTTGATTGTAGTATTCTTGGAGAGATGGAGAAGGGAATTGTGTTAAGGATGTCTCATTCATATCCTTCCACTCCTCAATCACTCTATCAAACTTTTACATATCTTAAACTTCATAGATAGTTTCAACTTGAATGGTAGTGAAGAATTTGAGGAACTTGAGAGCTCTTTTGACTAGACCTTCATACACTTCTCTTTTTCTTGAATTTGGATAGGCATGGGAGAAGGTTATTTCTCAAGAGTTTGAATGATATATATAATTAAGATTATTATTCCAATAAGGTCTCAATGATGGAATGGTTTGAGATTATTTAGGAAGAGTGTGTGAAGGTTACATAGGCATGGGCCTTTATTGATAGCATGTTGCAATTTGGGCTAGATTTGGAGCAAAATAAGGTTGACTTGGAGTAGGAGAAGGTATAAAAGATTGAATTTATTGCATTTTTTTCCTCTCTTCAATTACTAATATATTTTTTAGACATTGAATTAAACTTATTATTTATAGCACCTAATCAATTAGCATATGTTAATTCCTTCTCCCAATATCTGCCCACCTAAACTTAAGTGAATGCACTAAATTCTTCATCATTTGAATGTTTTCATTTTGAATAGAAGATTTATAGACATTTATGCCAAGTTACTTCTCTTTATCAAGCTCCCTAATTTTCATTTCCAAACTTATAAAGGTTTGTTTGAAGTCTAATAAGTTTTGGGTAGAAGTAATATGACTTTGGCAAGGTTGACTAGATGGACAAGTAGGTTGTCAAAGAGGTTGAGTTGGAGTGGAAGGGGGTATATAAAGTTTTTTATAAGCTTGGTGAGGTTGACATGATATTTTTTTAGAGTCACTTGGGGTGAAACCATAAATTCCATAATCCTAATATGAATAATGTGAAGGCATAGAGTATGCATCTTGACCAAAAGAATAATGAGAATACATACCAACTTCTAATTTTCAAACACTTGGGTTACTTGTACTAGGTTTGGTTCACTTGGAGTCACCATTGATGCTTATGTTCATGCCTTTGAAGGTTTATCTATTGAAAAAAAACATCAAAAACTCTTCAATTTTTGAAATCTTTGGTCTCACTAGGCATGCTAGATCTATTATCATCAAAATTTTCATCCTTGAGGAGGTTTTTCAAGCCTCTTCACTTAAGTGATAGCATGGGAACTCTTCAAAGGTTATGGGTGACCATATATCTAAAGATGACCTCTAGATTAGGGATATATACCTTGATGTATCACATAATAAATATCACTAAACTTAATAACTTGCATGGAAAAGGGATAGAAAACTAAAATCAAACTAGACTAAGGAGGTGATGTACCAAATTTTCCTCCTCCACCTACTAATTATGCACTATGAACATGAACTATGACTAAATCTAATAGCACAACTCAAATGGGTTCTCTAAGCATAAATATCTCACATAGAGGCTATAAGATGATGCATATACTAAGGGGATGATTAGGAGGTTTAAAAGACACTAATCAATGCTTCCACTTTCAATCCATACAAATATACTTAGAATCACTCTATGTGACCTGAAAAGATGACCAATCACTTGCAAATAGGTAAACATGATAAGACAAATTAGAGGAAGTAATATACCATCACTAACATTCATCAACTAGCATGAAGTATAGAATAGATAAAAGCATAAGAGAACTATATAACTCAAAATTATTCATTTTAAAGGCAAAAAAATCATTCATTTAGATTGGGGTAGCCCATATCCATCAAAAGGATTTTTTACAATGCCAAAATCAGACATACATATAGGAAAAGAAGAGAGAGAGAGAGAGAGAGAGAGAGAGAGAGAGAGAGAGAGGTGTTAAGAGCCAAAAAAAATGAAATAATTTACAAGCAATATAACCTAACAAATTATATTTATGAGGTCCATCTTCAACATATGTGCACTCCATTTGATGATAATCCTCTCAAGGTGGCGTAGGAGTTATGTTTGGATTGATGACTCATCTTTGAGCACTTGAAACTACCCCTTGGATTTATTATGAGATGACCATTCATATTCTTGGATTATATCTACATTATACACCTATTTAACATCCAAATTCCATCATATTTCCACTTTTTTTATACAATTTCCTTCATCATTCTCATATTTGTTCTCTTAGAGGTTTATTCCTTGTATCCCTATTTAAGTACAAATATCATTGGTTTGAGTGATATACATGTGTTTTATGAAAAATAAATTCATGTTTTATTACCCTTTATCCCCTTTTAGATTCACCCAAAGTTTTAGAGTTTCACTCCTAATGAAGACCCACTTTCTCAACACCCACCTTTTCCAATTATGCTTAATTAGGCCTACAGTCCTATAAACCCTAAAAATAAATATAATACTACCCAAAACCCTCAAAAAAATATTTTAACACACTAAAACATTTTATATTACAATTTTGAAGCAATTCTATGGGTTAAAACTCAAGTTAAGTGAGTTGTAAGTTTTCTAGCCCTAGTTTGCAAAACATAGGCCTAAATGGGCCGAGAGCAAATAAAAATGGCTATAGATATTTTCATGTCACTTTAATTAAAAATAAAACTTTTATTTATTATTTCCAAACCTCCTTAAACTCATCCAATAATTAGTTTTGCATGATCAACCTTCAGATTTTTCTAACATGCCAATTTTTCACAATTATGTGTGCACTTGGGACTGTAAAACATGTTTGTAGGTATTATTGGGTATTTCAATAATATTAAAAAAATGTTTATAACCCAAAAATAATATATTACCCCACACTACACCACTTCATTCCAGTCACCATCCCAATGCAATTCATTTCATACTCACTTGAACTCTTGAAAAAAGGCTACAAAAGAGTTGCTTAGCAGACTTGTAAATACTTCTTTAGGTTTGATGTTTGTTAGGGATTAACAAAATGTTTTAACTCAATTATTATCTATTTCAAATCTCTCCAAATACCTTCCCATCATCATATCATGGCTTCCACTCTTCATTTACTTTTCAAAACTTCATACTTCATGCAAAGTATGTTTATCTTGCTTGAGATGTGGACCTATAGGTCTGCAAACTTGTAGGTCTACATCCCTATCAATATAAGCCATTTATGATATTATTATTGGAAATTTAAGCCCTATGATCTCATTATTGATATTTTAGACCAATTTTCGAGCTCAAAACTTATTTGGAGTTCCTCAAATTCCTTCAAACACCTAACTTTTGTTTGCAAACACTAAATTGATATTCTTTAGGCCTAGTTATTGAAATTTCTCTTCAAGGATGATCTTATGAGAGTTTGATATATTATTGGATATATATAAGAATATAAAATATCTACCTTTAATTATTTCAATGCACACTTCACCTGAATTGTCAATCAAAACCTCAAAGTGTTTACACATGGAACCATCTCTCTTATTTTAAAAGGTTATACAAGCACATTTTGGACTATATATGCATTGATTTTATGCTTGAGATCACTATATATTTATAGGAAATAATTTTTCCATATTATATTTCATCATTATCTTTATTACTTCTTTCTTAGGTTTATTTCCTTACTTGTTTGCACTTGAAGCCCTGTAAGAGAGTTCAAACTAGTCATGCTAATGGACTATCCCCTGTAATATTCTTATAAATATATCTATGGAGTGAGTTATTCAATTATTTATATGATTATTTAAACCAAATAGGTAATTTTTATCCACAATAAACCAATTTTCCTATTGGTTTCTTGAGGAACAAGACTTAGCAGCAGTATCACTCTCTTAGCTTCAATAGGCCTAAGACCTCCTACAACAAGGTCTTGATCAAAGCATCACTTGAATGAATTGTATCACTTTTTTGGTGGATTAACCATTCCAAGAAAATTTGAATTGACTCAAAATAATTTTAAAGTCTCAAATATTCACTCCAACACCATGAATCTTCCTTTTATAGACATTTTTTATAACCACCAACATGTAGTTTTATGTACAGTCAACATACTTTGCTAATCCCTTGAAATCTGACCCTATTTTTAATTTTTAGAGACCTAAATAATATAAAATAATATTTATATAGGTGATTTACAAGTTTTTTATTCCAAACACAACTTATACTATGCTCAAGGATGTTACAAACCCTACTTGTCACCTCTAAAAACAATAAAAACACAACATTTTTATCACTTTGGTTGGTCACATGTGCTAAATGATGATCAAAAAGGATTTGAGATGGATATTTATACCTTTTAAGATATTCAAAAATCAACCATGTTCATTCATTATCCCTCAAACTTTCTAGAATAAGAAAAAACCATGCTTGTGGGGTTTTAGGAGGGTTTTGGGTTGCTTATCTTGGTAACTATTATTCATAAATCATATCCATTAAATCCTAAAATTAATTACTATAATTTAAAGGTAATAATGGCCCCAATACATATCAGAGGATTCACCAAGGTCTGAATAATGAGGATGCACGAGTTGTGGTTACACGGGACGAAGCAAGTGAATACCATAAAATGCTAAAGTAAATGAAATCAAACAAGAGACAATTGCATAGACAATTTGGAGAAAAGCCAATACTCCATTAACATGAGATGGCCATAATGAAGAATACATATAGGAGAGCTAGTAATTAACTCCTCCACAAATGGTGGTCAAATCACCCCAAGAATAGACTATAACTCCTCCATAAAAGGTGGTGACAAGGTGCTAAGAATAGATAAGTAACTCCCATACCCAGAATAGCCGATCAAAGGAGTTACTTATGACATTCTTATGACACATCTATGACACACATCTCCACATAAGCTATCCTATCCCACGAATGTAAGAAAACTCCATATATGCACAAATATATAATTTCCCTAATTAAATAATAGGGAAAAATAAAAACCTACACTAATACCCCCCCATAAGCGCAGCTTGGGTGGGCAGTGTGGAAATATAAAATGGGTCCCAAGAACTAGGCCTGATGAGGCACCCATGTACAAATTCAATCTCCCATAAGATAGAGAAAAGGAGAAAACCCGTAGGAAAAAACTCCCCCCCCAAAAGAGAGACATAAAATAAATGAAGAGGCTAGAAGGCCCCCCTGAAAGATGATGTTGTTGTAGATGTAGACCGCACCCCAAGAAGAGCTCGTAGATGAATGAACTTGCTCTCAGTGAAAGGTTTGGTGAAGATGTCTGTAACCTGCTCTAAAGATTGGCAAAAGATTAAGTCAATGACCTGACTATGAATAAGCTCCTGAATGAAATGCATGTGAATCTCTATGTGCTTGATTTACTAGTGCTGAACTGGATTCTTGCAAATCTGAATGGTACTCTGGTTGTCACAATAAATGATGGTGGGCTGCCTGATAGGAATGCCAAACTCAGAAAGAATCCCCTAAAGCTAAATAGCCTTAGTAGCTACATTAATAGCTCCCCTATAATCTACCTCTATGGATGATATAGCAATAGCATTCTGCTTCTTACTAGACCAACTGATAGGACCAAAACCTAGAGAGAAACTGTAACCAAAAGTGGACTTGTGAGTCTGTGAATCACCAGCCTAGTCTAAATTTGTATATCCAACCAAGTAAACCTCTATGCCAAATCTTTAATGAATCTTGTATCTATGTGAACTCTATATGTAATGCAAGATCCTCTTAGCTAATTTCCAATGCAACTCATGAGGTTCATGCATAAATCTAGAGACAAGTCCCACTGTATAAGATATGTCAGGCCTGGTGTGAGTCAAGTAGATGAGACTGCCAACAAGTTGTTGATACTGAGTGGCATCAACCAATGGTGAAGAATAGTCAGCCTCAAGATTGACTCCTAATAGAAGGGGAGTTGGAGATGACTTGCAACCAGCCATGTTAAACTGAGCCAATAAGTCAAGAGTATACTTAGGTTATGCAAGAGAAATCCCTAAATCTGACTGTGAGATCTTGATGCCAAGGAAGTAATGCAATGAACCCAAGTCTATCATGTCAAATATATCCTGGAGAGATGCCTTCACTGCTGCAATAGCTAATGAAGAACTCTTGGTGATCAAAAGGTCATCAACATAAAGAACCAGAATCAAGAGCGAGTCATCCTACCGCAAAAGGTAGACATTAGGATTAGAATGGCACCTAGTGAAACCCACTGTGAGAAGGAATGAATCTAGCTTGTTTTACCATGCCCAAGGGGCCTATTTGAGGCCATAAATAGATTTTCTAAGTCTGCAACTAAGAAAGAATCCTAAACAAATCCGTGTGACTGCTCGATGTAGATCTCCTCCTCTAGGTCTTCGTGAAGAAAGACACGCTTCACATCCATCTAGTGTACATCCCAACCATGTGTTGTAGCAATAGCCAAGGTGAGTCGGATAGAAGTCATCTTTGCAACAAGTGCAAAGGTCTCTGAGTAGTCAATGCTTGCCACCTATGAGAAACCCTTGGCGACTAATCGTGCCTTGTACTTATCAACCAACCCATCTGCTGCAAATTTGGTTTGATATATCCACCTACATCAAACCATCTTCCTTTCCTTAGGAAGTGAAGTCAAATCCCAAGTGTGATTTCTTATTAATGAAGAATATTATTCCTCCATAGCACTATCCCACTCAGATACCCCCAATGCCTCTTGAAAAGTCTATGGATCTGAAACTGAAGCAAAGAAGGCATGTGGATCTCTCTAAAAATCCCCCTAGTATGTCTATCATCTGTGGGATCTCCTACCTAAGTTTTAGCACTCTCAAGTGTCTGTCTAGCCCAAAGTGGCCTAAAAGTGGGGGAGTCAGGTGCTAACTCCTCATTGTCTGACTAACTAGAGGTGGATGACTCTTCATCACTGTCCTTTCTATCTGAACTCAAAGAAGAAGATGTCTCTGGCTCAAGAATCTACTATGACTGATCTGAATTTGAGGAATCATCATGAAGAAGTAGATCTGATGAGAGAGAAGAAGTGTCGAGTGTTGAGTCTTTAGGACTCTCCTAAAAGTGGACACTTCTCTCAATAAACAACTCATGAGTGGTCAGATCTAGAAGTCGATACCCCTTAATACCATCCGAATATCCTACAAAGATGCAAGGCTTGGACTAACATTCCATAGCTTTGCATTTCTTCTTCGGTATGTGGGCCATGGTTAGGGATCTAAAAACCCTAAGGTGCTCAACATCAGGTTTCATTTTATGCCAAGCTTCTAAGGGTGTTGTCCCTTTCAAAGCTTTCTGAGGAACCCTATTTTAAATGTAGCAAGCACAATTGATGGCTTCAACCCATTATTGTGCTGCTAAGGATTTAGAGTAAATCATACAGCTACCCATCTCTTTCAAGAACCTATTTTTACATTCTATAACCCCACTCTGTGAAGGACTGTAAGTGATTGTGCACTATAAATCAATCCCTTCTGTGGTGCAAAACTACTCAAACATGTTGCTGACATACTCCCCTCCATTATCAGTTCGAAGAACCTTGATAGATTTCTCACTCTATTTCTCAACAAGATCCTTGAAGTCTAGAAAATTTTCAAACACTTTAGACTTTTGTTTGAGTAAATATATCCAAGTCTACCTAGAGAAATCATCAATGAAAGTGAGGATGTACTTGGCCCTTGTGAACGATAGTTTGGGAAAGGGTCCCGATACATCACTGTGGACTAACTCCAAAGGTTGTGAAGCCCTCCAAGCTTTGCCTTTGTCAAATTTTGCTTTGAGATGCTTCCCAAGGGAGCACCCCTCGCAAAGTCCTTTTGAGAATTGGACATGAGGCAAGCCATTGACCATGTCATATTTGCAAAGTTGCTCAAGGTAGCGGTAGTTAAGGTGGCCAAACTGCTCATGCCATAATTTGCTAACTCCATTTGAATGAGTCAGCAATGTTGTTGGAGAAGAATCAAGTGCAAAATGTGAGAAGGTGTATAACCTTGCTTGGTGATCTACCTTACCCACTACCACTGTAGTATCACTATGCAACTCCCTACTAGCCACTGAATCTGGTGAAATCTCAACTCTCATGCCCTGACCAATGTGAGTGATTTGGTACATTGATAGGAGATTGGTTGAAAAAGAAGGAACACTTAGAACATTATTGAATGTTCCTCCTTTTATTTCAACTGACCCTCTCCCTGCAATGGAAATTAATGTGTCATCACCCAAACTAATTGAAGTAATGCTACAAGGCTCTAAAAATGAAAACTCAACTAGGGAAGAGACCATGTGGTGAAAATCACCCGAGTCAATGACCCATGAAGATGTAGAAGCTGTTGTAGCTACAAGGGCCTTTCCCTTTTCTTTCTCCTTACCCTTGCCTTTTGCCTTAGTAGAATCTTGGGTAGATAAATTCTACTTGATGGACTCAAGAACACGTATGTTGTGCTTCTCTAGAAGATGAGTTAGGTGTTATATTTGTTTCTTCATGCATTTGTGTTCATCATGCCCTATATTCTTACAAGAGGCACACTTAACCTTCTCCTTCTTAGGTTTAGCATTGGAGGAGGAAGACTTAGTGTTGTTTTTGGTAGGATTGTTATTTTCTTTCTTCTTCTCCTGGTCCTTGTTCTTTTCTTTTTTCTCCTTTATTGAAGTCTTATCCTTACCATTTCTAGCTATCAAAACTTGGGGTTGAGTAGACTTCAATGTGCCCATTTTAATTAGCTTATCTTGCTCCCTAGTCAAGTCAGCAATGAATGAATCCAAAGAAGGCATTTTCCATGTAGTGCCAAGGGCACTTTTTGTGGCATGGAAAGTGGAGACAAAGACTGAATAGCTTGGATCTAACTTTGTGAGAATAGAAAGGATGAGTTGATCATCTTTCTTCTCTATCCCAAATTCTTTCAATTAAAATATACAGGCCTTAAGCTTAGTGAAGAAGTCCTATAGGGTGTCAAAGTTGCTAGGACTTAGACTTATGAGTTCGTTTTCGAGCTCATGACCTCTCATCTCATCAAGCTTCCCAAATAAGGTTTCTAGGGTGTCCCATATGTCTTTGGGAGTCTTGGAGATTTCTAAATGGAAGAAAAGTTTTGGAGACATGAACAAGCTCAATAATCCATAGGCTTCATCACTATGGTTGTACCACTTGACCTTTTCAACATCAGTGTTGGGTTCTACTTCAGTACCCATGGTGATCCTATACAACCCTTTGCTTCTAAGAATGATTGGCATTTTAACATTTCATTCATGATAGTTGAAGGGTTTTATGGGTTTAATTTGAAAATAATCCATTTTAAGTTGAATTTAGGTGAAGTTGTGTTGATTGCAAGTTGTGAAATTATGCAGAAAGGAGAATGAAAGCAAAGATTACAAGTTCTGAAAAGCAATCACACCCCCCTTGAAATGTTGAGCCCCACCCAAAATATGCAATTTCATGCTCAAAAGACATTGGGCTCAGCTGAGAATGCGTCTTAGAGAAATCAGTGCAATAATTTAAGCAAACAGGACGTCGAACTCAGCTAAAAATACGTCTTGGGAGACCCAAATTTTAGGAACTTTATAAACTAGTATGTTTTTAAAAAATAATAAGCTAAAGATATGGATAATTAAATACAAACACTTTTGCAAAAAATGGCACCCAAATCTGAGCTACCATTTGCAAGATATTAAAGATTCAATTTTTTGTAAACTAGTGTTTTTACAAAAAATAGCACTAAAACATTTAAAAAATGCCTATTTTGAGAGAGAAAGTGGCCTTCCAACCACTCATTAGACTCGTTATAGAGTGAGGAATATAAAGGAGGTCTTTGTGAGGGGGAATTGGCCTCCTGCCAACCTGGGCCTCACCCTTCGTCTTCAACAATCAAATATACAAGCTTTTAAAAAAACTCAAATATTGCTCAATCAAAGAACCCCCCCAAATAATATGATTTGGCACTTTATATTAGTGCATTTACAACTTCCACTAGCAAGAAATACTAAGTGGTTTTGATTTCAATGCATTTCAAAACCCTCATGAAGAGCATATGCTGAAAATACAACTTTGGCATAATATCCAGAGAAATAAATAGCACCACTATGATCTACTCAAAAAATCATGCACTTTCAAAAAAAGAATCCTCTCGATACGAGGTCTTAGGTGAAAATTATGATCCTCTGAAGTTCCCAAAATGAGAACTGTGCAAAGTCACGACTGAGAATCTACTATTTATGAAAAATCTTAGCATCAAAATTAAAACACATCTACACTAGCGCATAGAGCATGAAAAAATAGCCAAAATCAAAAAAAAAATCGTGGGAAAAGGAGTCTGTATGAACAAGAATAGAGCATTTGAAAACTGCCTTCAAAATTGCAACTGTCAACGAAGAGGGGTCCTGTTGTAGCTTTCTGAGTGCATTTCTACAAAGTATACAAAATGTATGCAAAAACTAAAAGATGCCCAGATGGTTTTTCTGGGTTGTGAACAAAACTTAGAAGGCATTTTTCTTGCTGATGTACAGAAGATATAGATCTAGTGTAAAACAGATGCCTTTAGCTAGAAAAAATGACCCCAACCAAAAAATGGCATGCAAAGGTAGAATCAGCTACTAAGAGATTACAAAGGCATGTGACAACCTGCAATTCTGATTAAAATGCAAAATATGCAAGCTGATTGACAGAAACAAGATTATTAGATCTTGCAAAATCCTACCTGCATGTATATGGAGATACCAAACAAGCCATGGAAGGAACAAGAGCATAGAGAACTAGCAATATCTCCCAAAAAATTTCAAATTTCACAAAAAAATGCCTTAACAAAGCTCTAGATTTTAATGAAAGCAATAGCAAAAATAGACAACCAGTTACCAGGGTGGCTCTGATACCATATCAGAGGATTCACCAAGGTCCGAATAATGAGGATGCACGAATCGTGGTTGCATGGGAAAAATCAAGTGAATACCACAAAATGCTAAATTAAATGAAATCAAACAAGAGACAATTGCATAGACAATTTGGAGAAAAACCAATATTCCATTAACATGAGATGGCCATAATGAAGAATACATATAGGAGAGCTAGTAAGTAACTCCTCCACAAATGGTGGTCAAAGCACCCCAAGAATAGACTGTAACTCCTCCATGAAAGGTGGTGACAAGGTGCTAATAATAGATAAGTAACTCCCATACCTAGAATAGCTGGTCAAAGGAGTTACTTATGACATTCTTATGACACCTATGACACATCTATGACACACATCTCCACATAAGCTAGCCTATCCCACGAATGTAGGAAAACTCCATGTATGCACAAATATATAATTTCCCTAATTAAATAATAGGGAAAAATAAAAACCTACACATACCTTCCCATCATCATATCATGGCTTCCACTCTTCATTTACTTTTCAAAACTTCATACTTCATGCAAAGTATGTTTATCTTACTTGAGATGTGGACCTACAGGTCTGCAAACTTGTAGGTCTACATCCCTATCAATATAAGCCATTTATGATATTATTATTGGCAATTTAAGCCCTATGATCTCATTATTGATATTTTAGACCAATTTTCGAGCTCAAAACTTATTTGAAGTTCCTCAAATTCCTTCAAACACCTAACTTTTGTTTGCAAACACTAAATTGATATTCTTTAGGCCTAGTTATTGAAATTTCTCTTCAAGGATGATCTTATGAGATTTTGATACATGTGTGGATATATATAAGAATATAAAATATCTACCTTTAATTATTTCAATGCACACTTCACCTGAATTGTCAATCAAAACCTCAAAGTGTTTACACATGGAACCATCTCTCTTATTTTAAAAGGTTATACAAGCACATTTTGGACTATATATGCATTGATTTTATGCTTGAGATCACTATATATGTATAGGAAATAATTTTTCCATATTATATTTCATCATTATCTTTATTACTTCTTTCTTAGGTTTATTTCCTTGTTTGCACTTAAAGCCCTATAAGAGAGTTCAAACCAGTCATGCTAATGGACTATCCCTTGTAATATTCTTATAAATATATCTATGGAGTGAGTTATTCAATTATTTTTATGATTATTTAAACCAAATAGGTAATTTTTATCCACAATAAACCAATTTTCCTATTGGTTTCTTGAGGAACAAGACTTAGCAATAGTATCACTCTCTTAGCTTCAATAGGCCTAAGACCTCCTACAACAAGGTCTTGATCAAAGCATCACTTGAATGAATTGTATCACTTTTTTGGTGGATCAACCACTCCAAGACAATTTAAATTGACTCAAAATAAATTTAAAGTCTCAAATATTCACTCCAACACCATGAATCTTCCTTTTATAGACATTTTGTATAACCACCAACATGTAGTTTTATGTACAGTCAACATACTTTGCTAAGCCCTTGAAATCTGACCCTATTTGTACTTTTTAGAGACCTATATAATACAAAATAATATTTATATAGGTGATTTACAAGTTTTTTATTCCAAACACAACTTATACTATGCTCGAGGATGTTACAAACCCTACCTGTCACCTCTAAAAACAACAAAAACACAACATTTTTATCACTTTGGTTGGTCACATGTGCTAAATGATGATCGAAAAGGATTTGAGATGGATATCTATACCTTTAAGATATTCAAAAATTAACCATGTTCATTCATTATCCCTCAAACTTTCTAGAATAAGAAAAAACCATGCCTATGGGGTTTTAGGAGGGTTTTGGGTTGCTTATCCTGGTAACTATTATTCATAAATCATATCCACTAAATCCTAAAATTAATTACTATAATTTAAAGGTAATAATGGCCCCAATACATACCCAAATAACTGGATCTAACCCTCTTTCATCTTCATGGAATGCAAACTTGAAAATGGCCTTCACTAGCTTGCAAAAAGGTCGATAGAGGAGATGAAAGGTTTTTGGTTTTATTTGGACCTTCCAGTGCTAACAAAAGATTTATTTGACCATAAAACAATATATATACCTTAAAACATCTATTTATAACATAAATTTACCATCACTACATTGAAAAATTGCTTTGTGAGCCCTTTGCAAGTGTATTTCTATGTTATATCCATCTTCTTGATCTTTGGAGGGTCCAACCACTCCTTGCATGTTGAAATGACCTGGGTGGACATGTTTTAATAATAAATAATATTAAAATATCTTGGAAACACGTTAGTGGATTTAAAATTTACTTGATCCTTTAAGTTATCAAAGGCAACTATTACCTTAATATCTCTAAATTTACCTTAAATTTTACTATACATGAAATAACTATATTTCATCTTGCCATACCTTATCTCTAGAAGGTAACTTTCACCACAATACATCATGCACCTTGGAAGATAAATACACCAATGTCTCACTATGGGTCAACATATATTGATCTTTGTAAAGTAACCTTAAACTTTGCTAAGATATCTTAATCTCTCCAAAACATAAACAAGACCTTCATGGAGGGGATTAGTGACAAGACTTAGGTATTGATTCACTCTTATAGACATTTAAAGGGACCCTAATATGTACAATCACTTGATAATACACCTTTTACGACCAATTTTTACCAATATACTGAGACCAAAACTCTAAAAAGACCATTAACAAGGCTAGGCAAGACCAGAAGCAAAGTTTTGAATTATTCTTACCCATGGTGGCCAATTTTGGCCAACAATACCCCCCTTAGTATTTACATGGTATAACACATCTCATTCTCAAATTTTAATGTGCTGTCAATAGATCTAACCTCATGATCTTGAATCAAAATTAAAATAACTCCTTGTCAACCTTTCATGGTTTCAATAGGTTTACCACAAGCCTGGACATTAATAAGGGCCCTCCAACCTATTCACCTCATGTAATTTTTTGGATCACAATTAACCTTTTAAATATTCATGAGTGTTATATTAATTATTGATCAATACTTTAATATGTTTTTACATTGGAAGATTATAAAGGAATAGCTCACATATTCAAGTGAACATAAATGAACCTTTGTTTTTATTAAAAAATACACTGAAAAAAGAATGCAACTACCACACCACACAACTAAAACAAATGCCATCAAATCATATTCACCCCATCATTTATGAATGATGAGAGGTATATAAATCCTTATTCCTCTATTTCCTCTAAACTACTTTGTCTCACTGCTTAATCAGGAAATATGGATTTGAGGCTCAAATGTTTCCACATTGGGTTTATTTGTATGACTTCCTATCGTAATGTAAAATAATATATTTTCATAGCACCTCAGATACTCGATAATGCATCCTTTTACAAAAAAAATTATTTTGACTTTGACAAAGACCTTTGATTTTATTTTATCAAGAGACTCATGTGACTCAAAGAAAATACTTGGACCCATTAAGAGTATGACTTTTGATATTTTTGAATTTTCTACAATTTGAGACATTTAAAAACTTAACAGACTCTTTTTGACATAAAACTAAAATAAAAATACTATCAACTTGACTGACTATTAAGGAGACTAGGGACATGTGAAAAAACTAATTAAATATGACCAAAAATAAAATAAGACTCAACTAAAAAATATATAGTTAAACAAGCTTAATCGACCTAATAGCATCTGTTAAAACTTTATTACCCACACTGAATAAATATAACTATGGAAAATTAACACACCATAATAAAACCATTTCATATGACTCAACACATTGTTAGCTTGCATGTATACCAATATTTTGTCATTGGTCTGACATTGAACTATTGAAGAATGGCCAACTTACTTGGAAGACAAGCAGCTTTTTACAAAGACAAGATTGGGATTTCAAGGGAAGTGTCGAGCATAGGTGACTATCATGATTTACACAAACCAAGAATAATAACCACATGAAAATTCCTATAATTGAAGTTGGAATATCTAGAATGTGCATGAAGTCTCTCAGAGAAATGATAATGGTAGGCATGAAAGTTAGAATAATAGAGCCGAACAAAAGCTTGATATACACAAAAACACATTTGTGAATATAAAATACCATGAACCATGCAAAAACAATAGGTAATGAAACTACAGATGGTTTTATTTGTTGTAAAAATAGATGAGATCTAAATAGGAAATGAGGATGAGTCTAGCATCCTTTGAAAAAAATATGCACAATAGATTGGATGTTACATCCCTGGTCTAAACTAGTAATTGTGTTAGATCTAGTAGATGCTTGTAGTCCACATAATGGTATATATATTGATGAGATAATTACAACATAGAAAAGAGGTGTACATGGCTCTCAAATACATGCATATAAATTATTGGGTCTGTATAAAAGGCCATACTAAATACCTTAATGTAAAAAAATGTAGTAAACTTCTACAAAAAAAAAATACATTATGAATATTTTCATAGATTATTCTCTCATTCAAGGGGATAAAACATAACACCACTACCCCTATCACACTTATTAATTCATTAAAGAATTGTATTGGATAGATTTGATACAAAATGTAAATAATAGAGAAGCTTATGCATTATCAGAGTTGAACATAGATAGATTAAACACGTATTATATATTCAGTATATTATGAAAACAATACATAGGCTATTATATATCCAAAGCAATAGCAAAACAACTTCCTATTAAATAGGAAGTCATAATAAAAAATAATCTAGTATAGAGTCATGGGTTTAAAAAACTAACTACTAACCTAGGTAATATCATAATTACTAATTACCATAGGAAATCTACTCATGTGAACACTATATATTTTCCTAACAATATATATCCTATGGTCAACTTGTGATCATCTGGATCTCTTTCCCAAGCATTTTCTATGTATCCTACAACTGTATTTTTACCATAAGAAGTGAAACCACCATGAGGAGCAAGATTATTTATTATTTTCCCATTAGAAGTGTAATTAGCAATGAAGGATTTTCCTCCTAAATTGTAATCGATCTCATAATTAGTAGTATCCTGAAGATATAGTAGAATAAGCTTAGCAACCTTCCAATAGATATCATGGGGTCCTGATATAAGTCTGATACAAGATTCACAACAACAAATATATTAGGGAGTGCATGAGTTAAGTATAGAATGATTCCCACCAACTTCTTGTATGTGTACCATCAACAAAAGGATAATAACACTCAGTGGAAAGCTTAACTCCAAATTGAAAAAGAGTATTTGTAGACTTTTAGTCTTTCATGTTGAAGTGATGTTGGACATCTTGAGCATAATTACATTTATTAATGAAATTTCATTTCTTAGATTATGAAATTTGAAGACCAAAGAAAAATTGTAATAAACCCAAGTTAGTCATCTTAAAATAATTGATTGTCCATGCTTTAAAATCATGAATATACTTTTTGGAAGCCCTTATGATGACTAATTTGTCAACATAAAGGAATAAATTCAATTTTTTTCCATTTACTTTCTTGGTGTAGACTATAGGGTTAGATGGAATATATCTAAAACTAGAATTGATTAGAAATGTGTCGATACTTTCATACCAAGCTTGAGGATCATGTTTCAATCTACACATGTATATATAGTTCTCATTATTGATGGACCTTAAAGGTTTGGAGAGATTTCTTCTTACAATTCTCCATGAAAGAAGGCACTTTTGACATCCATTTGGCTCCCATCACTATGTTTTAGCCAAGGATAATACTATCCTAATGGAATTCATCTTGGCTACTGAAGGAAAGATTTCATTGTAATCAATATCTTAAACTTGTGAAAAACCTTTTTCTATAGGTAGGGATTTGTATCTATCAATGGACATGTTGATATAAAATCTAGTACTGGTACATATATTTATGGGTTCAAGATGACTTTTATTAGAGTTAAAATTGTGTAGAGGTTAGTATTTAATGATATGTTCCTTATTATATCATGAAATTATAAAAAAATTAGATGCATACATTAGCATACATTATACATAGTACACAGGTATTTCCTACTCTAATTCTCATTATTCATATGTGTGTGTGTGAAACATTTGTTACATTTCACAATTATGTTTACTCTATACCTCTTCTCTCTTTCTATTAAAATATATCTTCACCTTATATCAATCATAATTTTTATTACTTATCTATGTTATCTCCTCTTATTCACTTTATTTTTTAATCTTTAGTATTTTCTATACCTTTTACAAAAATGTAAAAAAAATACCAACTTGATACATTTACAATATCAATAGACATGTCTTGTAGGACAAGTCTCTTACTCATACATTGTTCTTGTGTTGTTTCAAAGTTTCATGCCTTACGATAATTCCCAAGAAGATAGAATCCTTTGTTCCATAAACTTAGAGATGTTTTCTACGACTATGGTAAGGCTATAGTTTTTACGGTGATCTTATTATGTGTTTATCTTTTGCTAAAGAATCCTACCAAAATTTTCCTGGTTTTATAACTTTGTCTTGTCCCAAAGACATCTTTCAAGAATCATAATAAGTTCAAATCAAATTCAATTAATTACCACTTTTTTCCAAAATAAACAAAACATTTTTTTTATGGGAGGGTAACATGATTAAAAAAAAATAGACATATATCATAAGATACTAAAGTATTTTTTCTCAACTCGCCCAACTAGATTTATAGGACAATGCTACCCCTTTAGCTCAAAATTTGGACCTTTTTTGGCTGATGATTACCCCTAATAGGGTATATTTTCTAGTTTTTATCTTCCATAGACTTTGATAATGTACCCCAATTCAACAATAGGGCCTAAGCTTTTAGAACCTTATTCTCCAATGTACCCTTAGCTAATTTTATGATGTCATTTGGGGTCTATAATGTTTTGTAGGTCTTAAAATACACCTCATGTTATGAAATATTTTCTTCTATATTTTCCACTTGGATATTCAATAAAGTTCCATAGTCCTCCATTTCTTCAAAGATGAAACTTTGTGTACTTAATTTTTTGTGTATTCCTCTTATGGATCCATCCATTTTTACCACTAGTATTCTATGGGGATCTTACTAGAATCATAAATGGTAGATGATATAATAATGTGATTATCCATGTCCTCCAATTCATTCTTATTATCTTGTTTTAATATTGGCCAACTGATAGAATATGCAAATAATGTGGTTGTATCTCCTATTGTTTTTCATAACTTGTCAACTTCTGCTTTATACTCCTATATTTTTATCTTATTTTCTCCAAGGAGTGGACCCATATTCTAATCTCATTTCTTATTTTTATATTGCTAATCCATGATGAATAATAAAAATCTCTATTATCTCCTCTAATTATTATTCTTAAATAAGAGTACTCTATGGATCAAATTAGGGTTTTGCAGTAACTACGGCTTTTAGTGCACATTGTAGTCCATCTTCCATGATTACACACATGGAAATCTAATCCACCTTGGAATTATGGTTTAATTTATATCCAATGCTTTCTTTCTCTATTGGTGTCAATTTATATAGTGATACTATAATCTAACCTCCTAGTGTAGCCTATAATAAACTTAGTGGTACCATGATGCTAGAAGTAAAGTGTGTATGTTTCATTAGCTCTATCTTAATCTAGTTTAGAGGATATTTATATGTCATTTGTGTGATGGCTCTCATTATCCTAATACCTTTTTCACTTATCCCTTTGTCCTCTTTTCTATTTCCACAAATATTTTAGTTTCTATTTCATGTATAACCACTTCACTAGTTTCCCTAGTCTATCCTTTATCTTGTTCTTTTTTTGGGTTGTTTTTCTTACTTTTATCCTTTATTTCATTTTTTTGTCTTTCTTTTTCCTCCTCTTTATTTTTTATATTATCTTTTTCTTTTTTCTCTTTTTTTATTCTTTCTCTTTTATTTAGTTTCCTCCTTATCCTTTTTCTCTTAGCTTTTCTTTTCATTTTTTATTTCTTTTGTTTCTCTTCATATTTATTCTCCCTAATTATTCGTTATTAATTTGCCTTATTCTTGTCTACCTTTTCATTTTCCACCCTTTATTTTTACACTTTTTCATTTTTTTATTTTTTGTATTTCTCTACTTTCTCTTTTTCTATAATTTTTTGGGCTTGTTTTCTTGCTAGCTTTTCTATTTCATGTATTCTCTTATTTTCATCCTCCAAGTTTTTTTATAATTATTTTCTTTGTTATGTGGTGGTTTCTTCCATCTCTTTCATTGACTACAATTTCCTTTGTCTTTCTAGATTTTTAGCTACTATTTTAGTGTTTTGTTTTATTCCTAATTCTATCTCTTGAAGTTTGTAGAGTCCTACCTTGTCTTCAAGATATATTTTTGTCTCTCCTATCACTTTTTCCAACACTAATTCTTGATAATCTTCTACTACTAACTTTTTTTCTTTGATCTTCGTCTGGGAATAAAATATATCATTTTAGAGTGCAAGTGGAAGTATTTTATCAAAACGACTAGTGTAAATGGAGTTATTTCCACATAATCCATCAATGTTTTTATTATCCTTTTATTTACTTCATTATTTTCCCATTCATACCTCTTCCATTCCCACAAAAATAATCCTTTATTTTTGCATTATAGAATTAGAGTTGTGATATCACACACTTCTTCCTCAGTATCTTAATCTTCACTAACCTATTTTTATTAATGTTCTTCCTTATTTGAGAACACTGAGTATGAACCAATGTTTAATTTCCCTCTTATTTAGTTACTTTTGGCCTTCTTTATTTCTAATTCATATTCCCTTTTATTTCTTCTAGGAGTGAAAATTTTCTTATTTTCTACCCACTCATCTGTAACTGGGTTTCTTCCATATTTATCATGGAGGAAGTAGTAGATATTTTTGGTTACTCTTATATTTTTATCTTCCTCCTTATATCCCTTAAAGTACATTTCCCCTCTTCAATTGGTTTCCTTATTTTCAAGGAATATTATTGATTCCCATTTTTTACCATCTATTCTTCCATAAATAACCTTCCCTGTAGTGGAATTTTTTGATGCAAACTTGCTAATCTCCTCCTTATATTTTTATGACTCAAGTTTTATCCCTAGGATCTATTTTTTAAACCAGGCTGATCTATGTAGTGTTGGGATTGTTTAGGAGGATCTCACCTTCCATTTTTTTTTGGTGTCTCCTAGATTTCAACCACAATTGGCATTGTTGTGGTTATGGGTGTGGTTATTGAATGGATTTGTGATTCATTGGCTTCTTTAGTTATGCTAATCAAGAATTGTAGTTATATAGGGTCTATAGGCAGTCTTCAAGCACCTATGATTACTTTTTCCACTTGGTCATTAAATACTTCATAAGGTAAGGGAGAGAGGGATGGATTTACTTACAAATGTTATATGTATAGGTTATTAGAATATAGAATAAAAATAACTTCAATGTAATATTTTTGCACTATCCCTATAGAGATTCTTGACCTCCCAATGACCATTCCTTTAATCATTCTTTCCCATCCAAAAATGCATGATATATATTCATATCCTTGGTGGCTTGCCTCTAGATAGTTTTTCACTTGTTCTACTATAGTTTTATTAGGGTCCCACTGTATTGGCCCTTGGTGGCCTGGTATGGTGTTTATAAAATACATGGCTAGTACCATCAAAATGGAACCATATAAAAACTCATGAGTGCCTTATTTTAACTTATTTATATTATCCATGTATTTTTCATAGAGGGAAGTGAAAAATTCATACTTCATGTAAATTTCAGAATTTCCCATGAAATTTCCACTCTCCTAGATATTACGAAATATTCCTATTTTGGTACTAAAATTTTCATTTAATGGATTTTGTTTCATATCTAAATCTAGAGCTCCTGATGTCATAAATAAAGAGATTCCTTTGGTTTGGGTATGTTTTTGTGAGTTCTACTATTGACTTAGTACTCACATATATCCTTTTCATACATATGGTTTTTGTGTCATTGATTTAACAATCTTGTCACTATATGGATTACAACATGGGTAATGTGGTAGGGTCTAAGTATATGATGTTGTTGTGTGCTCTACTCAAAAATATTTTTATTATCCTCTCTATCATCCATAGAAATGACTTTTGAAGTTTATAGAATCCTTCCTTGTCTTCAAGATATATTTTTATCTCTCTTATCACTTTTTACAACACCACTTCT
Source organism: Torreya grandis (assembly GCA_037957365.1). Classification (NCBI taxonomy): domain Eukaryota; kingdom Viridiplantae; phylum Streptophyta; class Pinopsida; order Cupressales; family Taxaceae; genus Torreya; species Torreya grandis. The sequence goes on from JARHVA010001145.1 coordinate 293,270, forward strand.
CAATAATTTTATGCTACTAAATTTTCTATTTTGCTCTTTGTATGGGAATAAATTATATCATGTTAGATTATAAGTGGAAGTATTTTATCAAATTGACTAGTGTAAATGGAGTTATTGACACATAATCCTTCAATGCTTTTATTATCATTTTCTTTCCTTCATTATTTTCTCCATAATACCTATTCCCTACCCCTAATACTCATCCTTTATTTGTGAATTCTAGCATTAGTGTTGTGGTATCATGCATTTATTCCTCAGTATCTTCTTCTTCACTTTCCTATTTTTATTAATGTTCTTCCTTCTCTAAGAACTCTAAGTATGAAACCAATGTTTCATTTCCCTCTTTTTTTTTACTTTTAACCTTCTTGATTTATACTTCTTCCCTTTCCTTTCTTCTAGAGGAGAAAATTTTCTTCTTATTTTCTTCTCACTCGTCTGTAATAGGGTTTCTTCAATATCTGTCATGGAGGAAGTAGTATATATTTCTCATTATTCTTCTATTTATATTTCCTACTTGTATCCCTTGAATTACCTTTCCCCTCTTCAGTTATTTTCCTTATTTTCAAGGAATATTTTGGAATCCCATTTTACTAAAAGACATTCCACTATTTTCCCTAGATGTAAAATATTCCACTATAAGGAAGGTTCTCATGAATCTAGAGCTCCTGATGTTGTAGATAAAGAGATTCCTTTAGTTTGGGTATGTTTTTATGAGTGACAATATAGAATTAGTACTCACAAATTTATTTTTTTCATACTTATGGGTGTTGTGTCATTGATTTAACAATCTTGTCACTATATGGATTACCATGTGGGTAATGTGGTAGGGTCTATCTAAGTACATGATGTTATTGTGTGCTCTACTCAACAATAATTTAATTATCCCCTCTGTGATCCATAGAAATGGAAATATAATTCACACATCAAGTTGCATCCAGTCAATAATTTTATAATCATCCATGTATTACATCACTTAGGTTTAGGGGTTTGGTTGCATCAGGGCTAGACATACATATTCCACGGTGCAATGGTCAATTTCACCCAATTTTGAGTGAATGTACTTATAAGTGTATTGCTAGTGAGATACCATAGTAGGAACACTTGATAATACACCTTGAGGATCCAATAACTCAAAATTCATAGAATGCTTCTTATATTTTAGCCTCTTATTTTGTTCATATTTGACAACTATTGTGATTTCCATGTTTGGATTTTCACTTTTATTCTTCTCTGATGGATTTTTCCTTGGAAGCAAAAATTTGACAATTTTTTTTACTTTGGAGGTTTTGTGTTTTTAATAGAGGTGAAATTTAATATTTATAAATATCCTTATTTGGTTGTTAGTTCTACAGGGTAAACAACTCTTTTTATCACAATAAATATTTAATACCATTTTCACCTAACTTTTTTCCTTATTTGGTCTTGTTCTTTCTAGTCACTTTTACTTAAATTTTTACTCCTTTTTCCTTGTGTCCTTATCCTGATGCCACTTCATACTCCTTCTTTTCCAAATAGGTTTCACTTTTCCCATAAACCACCTATTTATTTGTTGTTTAGTTTCCCCTCTTGGTCTAACTAATCCAACAATTTGTCTTTTGTGGAAAATAAATGTATCTTCACTTTTATTCATGGGAACCATCATTTGTTGGTTTTCAATTCCCCTCTTCACTAAGTCATTGTTTAGCAGTTTTTAACATCAATGATGATATATTTCTTCTTTTGGATTTTTGTTTTAAAAAATTTCTCTCTATTTTTTTCCTGGGGTTGTCTTTTGTTATTATTATTTTTCAATGTTTTTGTAGTTCAATTTTTTCCTTTTCCTCAACTTTTCCTATTTTTTATGTTTTTTATTATTTTTTTATAAAATCATTTTATTATTATTTTTTTTAAATTGTTTTCTATTTTCCTCTTTTTCCCCAAACCTAGTTTTTAAAGATTGTCATGCTTTTTTCCTAAGTTTTTTTGTACGCAACTATGAATATTTTCTCATCTAACTTTTTAAAATCAATCAAAATTTATTTTAAATATTTTATCTCATTTATTATATATTTCACTTTCAACCACAATCTTGGTAAAATGAAATCCATCGGCATGGTTAATTATAATATATACACCAATTAGAAGGGAAAATATTTGATGAGCCATTTATAAGTTGTGTGGTCATCATAAAGTATTGTAGGTATATTAGTGTCCTAGGGACATGTTTCTATCTTACATATCTTAGAAATTTTATTCAGAACTTTATTAAACACTTCCACCATGTGATTGGATTATGGATGATATGGTGTGATTTAATTGTGTGTAATTAATAAATGCCACAATAATGCCTTAATTGTGTAATTAACAAAATGTTTGCCTTGATCTCTTATGATACTTAGTGGTCACCTAAATCTCATAATAATACTTTCATTTAATCATTTTCCCACAATCTTAGTTATACAATCATTTATAGGTACTAATTTTTCCCATATTTATAGATATGCTACCCCTATTATAACGAATCAGGTGTTGCTTCTTCCAACCATTAGTTTTATTGGACCAATAAAATCAATGGCCCACTTTTTAAATGGTGTTAAAGCTAGTACTAGTCACAAGTGAATTTCATCTTGTGCATTTGGATTTCCTATCCTTTGGCATATTTTACACACCTTTGCATACTTATGGGTGTCTTTAAATAGGGTTAGACACTATAGTCCTATAAGCAAAATCTTCTTCATAGTGCCTTCCCCTATGTTATATCCTCTCATAACTTCTTCATGTACTTCCTGTAGGATATCATATTTCTCTTGCAGTAGTGTTACTCTTCTTAGCACTTCATCTTGTCATTATTTAATAGTGTTCCTTATATTAAATGAAATTAAATGTTTGTATGAGAGACCTCTCACATTCTAGTTTCAAGTATCCATCATGGAATTCCCATTTTGCTAAGAATTTAACTATATTTTCCATGTCTTTTGGTATAGTCTCAATGCATAATAAGTGTGGTCTAGAAAATTCATCATCAAATGGCCCTTTGTCTTCTCCTATTATTTACTCATTTTAGTTTTATATTAATTTTGAAAACAAAATCCATAAATAGCATCAACCATTTACAAATTATTCATTGAGTATTAGTCTATTCACCAAGTATTTTAGAGGCTCCGAGTCTATGTAAATCATAAGGGGTGTAGCTAATAAGTAGTGTCTGAGTTTATGTACTACATATACCATGGTCAATTTTTGTCTTTCTATGGTGGAGTAATTATTTTTTTCCCATGCTACTTTCCTACTTTTAAAGTAAATAGGATGGTCAATATGTCCTAGTGGTTTTTCCAACACCACTCCTATCATTGTATTGGATACATCAACATGGACATGAAATGGGAATGTCTAATCTATAAAAATAAATATATATGCTTTATTAATATTAATATTCAATTTATAGAATGTCTCTTAACATTGTGATGTATAGTTTATTGATTATTTGTTATTCTTATTTAGTAACTCTTCTATAAGGGCGCTAAATTTTTAATAGTTACATATAAACTAATAGTGATACCCGGTAATCCAAACAAGGTCCTTATGTATTTTTACACCCTTGGTGGTAGTAGATTTCAAAAATTTATTGCTTTCAATAGAACTAGTAATCCTTCTTTACAAATGATTTATCCCAATAGTAACCCAATTACAGTTGAAAATAGACATTTCAATTAATTTAGGTATATGTTTAGTTTTCAACATCTTAATAACATTAGCCACAACACCTATACATGGTATTTCACTAGTTTGTACACTTTCCAATCATCTAAACAGACCTTCAAAAACTCATGAATAAAATTTTGGAAAGCATTCAACATAATGTATTTAAATATTCAACCTAAATGGCATCACAATATACATAAATTCCCCCATTCCACTGTAAATGTAGTTTTCCCCAAGAATCCATCTTTGAAGGAGTAAACTTATCTTCATGGAATATTTTCCCAAATTTATTTTGTATAAGGAGTTTGAAAGGGATCATGGATGCATGCCTTATATATCTCTTTGTAGTCAATGCAAATGTAAATTTATTCTAAATTATTATGTTGTATGATCATAGTAATTATCCATTCTAAATCTTCTAATAGGGTGATAATGCCACCAACTAGCATCTTATTTATTTTTGTTTTCACTTTTAATTTCAAGTTTGGATTAAGGTGGTAGCATATTTTCCAAAATGGTTTATCATCTTCCCATAATATTATTTTCATCTTTTCCACCTCTTATTTGATGCCTTTTATTTTTTTTAAATTTCTAAGAAATAGGTATTCAAATTCTCTTGATTATTCAACCATTTTTTCTATTCTACTTATGCCCAATTATTCCCTATCTTTTCATATTTTTGGTCTTCTTCAGTTGTTATGTTCTCCTCTCTAATTTTTAGTGGATGGTAGAAGTATTGTGTCTTATATTATACCATTTCAATTAATTACATTTCTCATTCTTTAATTTCATTCTTTTAATTTTATAGTCAATCTTCCTAATCTTCTAGTTTCTTGGTGATTTATTACAATGTACTATGTCTTCATCTACTTATTTACTCTGAAATAGTTTCCTATATCTGTTATTGGTTTTGAATCAAGTTATACTTTATTTTTTATTAATTTTATTGATTCTTGATCATCCATATGCCCCATGTTTATATTTTTGTGCTTTTTATATTAAATTATGCTCTGGCGGTGTTTTTTGGCATGAATAAAAAGGCTTTGATTTTTCTTAGTGCCCAACACACTTTTGTGTTTGGGTCCCAAAAATCTAGTGTTATAAAAAAATAAGTTTTTAATTCATTCAAATTTCATGTACCTTTAATAATTTCCTAGTGCATGTACTAGGCCCAAAGGTATGCTTCAAGGATCTAATTAAATAATTTTATCCAAAGTCTCTTTTTGTTTCACCCTTTATCATCCAATGTTTCTTGTAGTTTAAGATTTGGAATTTATGAGTATGTGATTCAACATACTTATTAATTTCCATAAAATACCCTTATTTCTTAACAAATTGTGTTTTCAATAAAAAAATTCAAAGTTTCCTATTTTGAGATTTCTTTTTATGAGTATTCCACCACCTTGTGGTAGTGATAATTAAGGTGTTGTCTATTGCTTCCATCCTTTTGTATTCTGGGGGGGGAGGTATTTTTACCATTTGTTCTAATTATTATTCAATGTTACCTATGCCATTTTATTTGGGTAATTTTTCATACGATGCCCCTCTTTTCATACAATATACTCTCATTTTATGTGTGTATATTCTTTTACTATAGTATTCTACAATAATTTGTGATAATCTATTCATATGGATTATTTTTTGTACCCTAGTTCTGACTCTCCATACAACCATACCTTAATGTATTTTTTTGATCATGTCTCTAAATATTCATTATTGAGAACCACTTCATCTTATTCATGTGGTTCATCGTCTCTATTGATATCTATTTTTTTAATGGTATAAACACCTGATAGTTCATCAAACTCACTTTCTCCTTTGTCAGACCATAATGCTTCCAACCATGCAATTTCCATCCTAGTTTCTAATATAAAGTGGACCACCAATCGATTCCCTTAAAATGTGATCTCTTATTCTTATGAATCTAGGGTATCACTATAGTCCACAAACCACTCCAAGTTTAATAAGATAGGGTAATTGTTATCATACACTTCTATGACCTCATATTCAACCTTTCTCTTTGTGACCATAAAATGTATTTGTATATTGTGGAGTGTACCTATGGGTGATCTTGGAGTCCCATCTACTATGGTGATATTATAAGTTACCACATGTAAATTTTTTTTCCCTAATGATTCCAAAGTACTTATTATTATAATATTGGTGCCTACCCTAAGGTCTAGTAGTTGTTTTCTTACCTCCTGGCCAATAATTTTGACATCTAAGTGAATGGTTGCCTTTTTCCATTTTTAATTGGTCCAAAACACATTTCTCTTGGGTTTTTTATTTATTTATTCCTACTATTATTAATTGTGTGTTCTCTTTATTATTTATTCTAGTACTTACAAAATCATGTTAATTTATTTAGAAACTCTTAGTTTTAAACTAATTTTAATAATTGTTTAAGTTTCTCAATTTATCATTTATAAAAATAAGTTAGCTTTGTGTTTTCTTTATCTTATTTTTCTTGAATATTTTTTATACTTCTATTTACAATCCTCTCATGTTCATGTGTATTTGGATAGTCTCCTTCACTATCCTCTTCAAATTCATATTTTAACTTTTTCACCTTATCCTTACCTTTTCTAGCATTAGTTTCACTTCGTATGGTTATTAGCACCCATTGTTTTAGTTCCTCAATAATTATTCCTGGTAATTTTCTCTTGGGGTTTTCTCTATGTTATTTTACCATTGTTAAATAATCCATTATTTTCTCTAAGATAGACATTCTCTTATTTAAAATTTCTCCTTACTCTCATATTTTAACGCCTTCCTCTCCATGCTCACCTCATTCCATCTACCCTTTGTTTCAAGTACTTTGGGTACCTTCTTTATGTGTTTGAATGATTTTTATGGTGGTGATCCTACCATCTCTTCTATTTTTGTTCCACCATTATTATATAATTGTGCCACTTTTGGACAATAAAATTAATCGTGTGTTCCTTTTTCATGATAAAAACTACACTCTACATGTTGTTATTCAATGCAATTCCTTGATATATGTCATAGTTTTCCACATTTATAATAGATAAGAAGAGTTATCTCTTAGATATATGTTTGATTTTAGATTTTATTTTACCCCCTCCCTTATTGGTAACTTCATATACCTCTGTGGTATACTCCTCTTTATCCACCTTGACTACCTCTTATGTAATCATCTAAATTGTTATTATAATATTGATTTTATTTTCCTTGAATTGTGACATTTTGTACTAGTGGTGGTTTTAGTATTATTGATATAATTGGTATGTTTTAGGCTATATTATATTCATAAGGATCTCTATTTGGGGTGATGGTTCCATTTTTTTCAACATAATTTCCCTTACTTTATTCAAATCTATTATATATTCCATTGTGTCATGTTATTTTTATGTTTTTTGAGTCTACAAAATAAACACACAACTAATGAAAGTTGTTTGAATACAACAAAGTAGCATTCAAAAATCAATCATATACAATAGAGTTAAGATAGTTTACCCATTTTATAATATACAATAGAGCAAATAAGTAGCTAAGGGGTAAAAGAGAGCATGTCTTGTTTGATACTCTATTATAAGGTATCAATTCAATCATGGCTCATCATAAGGTTGCATTAGAATTCAGGCCTTGTTCATTTCATGTTTTGACTATTTTTGTCCACCTTATGTTTTCATCAAATAGGAATAGTTGTGTCGATGTAGGTATATACCTTCAATGTAGGTGTCTAGTCCAATATACACATAGGAATGGATCCAAGATTATACCAAGCCTGTGTTGTCTCCTATATAACTATCTTGTGTCTCAAGCTACATCTTCCTATGCATAAGATCCATCCAATGAAAAAAACCTTAGTTTATTCACCTTAGACCTCGTAAAATTTAGTAAAAATTGGTTAGCACATCATTAAATCTAACCCTAATAATCCCATCTATTGTTAAGTGATACCTACATAGTGTTGACAAAATTTGACACTACAGGTCAAATTGGGACCCCTATAGGTAAAAATTTTGATTTTTAGGTGTTTATGGATATAATATTATATAATAGGGTGTATTATAGGTTATTTTATGTCATTCCATATCACATTAGCCTTGGTCATTAGTCATATTAGTCAATATATCATTTTGAGTCATTTTGGGGTCATAAATAGAGCATTAAATGAGTTGTATGGCCTTTTTGGGAAATGTGAAGGTTAAAAAATGTGATTTAATGTTCCATGTGTCCTAATAACTATTAATAAAAAATTATAACTAAAAAGTGGAAAACAATTTAGAATAAATAGTAGTTTTCTTAGGAAAAAAGAAGAGATTGGCACTTGTACAGCCCATGGGGAAAGGTGACACATTGGATAAGGTCATGGAACATATATAAATATTAATAAAAATAATATTAGTTATTTTCATGATTTTTAATTTCTAAAAGAGTTCCAAAACCATTGCATGCCTTTCTTTCCCTTTTAGACATGCAGAAGTGATCGACAAGTTCATGCTTGGTATGGTCAATGGAAGAGGTTTCAGATCAAACAACTTTGTAAGGTGGTATTACACTTAGAGAGATCCATTTCCATAAAAATAGTTTAAATATTGGCCAATCATGATTTATTAACCATCATTTACAAGCTGACTATGTTTTTCTACTCACTATTTTTTGCACCCTATAGGTTTTAATCTATTTTGGATAGGTCTATACAATCCAATTGGTGATGTTGACTCCAGAGGATGTTGGATCTCTTCTCATATTATATTATTTATTATTTTCATTTTCATGGTGTTTTTATGAGAAAATAATCTCATGTTTTAGGAATGTGTCACCATGTGAGGTTTCAGTCAAAGATCCTTATTTATAGAATGTTTGGTTCTCAGAAGAGGTCTCATAGGAATGGGATGTGATTTTCCCCATGTCTCAAGGCCATATAATCACATTAACTTAATTTTTGGCCTCATAATTAAATTTTTGGATCAAACTTTCAATCCATTATCATACTTAGTCAATTCTTTACCCACTTCTACTTGCAGTTATGGTGAAATATGTGTATGGGGCCTATAGAACATGTTCATAAAGGTGTGATGAAAATTTCAAAGCCTTAGTATGTCTTTTATCAACATGGAGTAGTAATTTGAGCATTAAAATGGTTGAGAGAATATTTTAATAGTAATATAGAGTATTTTCACATAGTTTTCCATGAACAAACTCGTATAAAGGTGCCTTCATAGAGAATTTCATGTGTGAAAATAAAGTGTTGATAGTTGTTTCAAACCATTTGGAATGATGAGAGTGAATTTTTAAAATTTTAATAGACTTAAATTTGATAAAAAAACATGTAAACCTTATACATTGCCTACAATTCTCATCTACTACCTACACTATGAAAATGGGCACCTACAGGTGGTACCATAGAGAGTTAAGGTGCCATAAGGGAGTGTTGAAGGAGTGTTTGATCTGAATAATGTTTTTGAATATTTATAATGGAATTTTTAATCATTGGGATGAATCTATAGTCCATTGGTGATCAAGACAATGCACACTACCTAAATAAACCTTTATTACATGTACATGGAAACATCTACCTATAGGTGTCATTAGAAAAAGTATATAAGTCCTTGTATGGGAGGTTGTGACATGAAAAAACCTTTCCTTAAGATATTTTTGGGTGTAACTTATTATAAAAAACCTTTTTTAAGTGTTAAATGATCAAATTAAGGTATGGACTACCTTCAAAAGTAATTGGTGTCTTCTAGACTTGCACCATTGTGAAGGTAGTTTTAGGCCTTCATAGTCTAAAGTAACATGGAGACAATCCTAGGCTATGGGTGTCCTAATAGGTGGATTTATTATCTATATTATAATTTCTATATCCCCTTTTTGTATCAGTTAGTATCCCTACTCTACACTACTAGCTTGCAAGGAAAAAGAGATGAACGTGAACTGAAAGGAAAACCTATCTAACTGGGATGATACACCAAAATGTGACCTCTATTTGTGTAATATGCACTAAGAGGATGAAAAAAAAATTAACTACACTTGTCAAATTTAAGTCTCCAAACATCAATATTTCACATACAGGCTTAGGCTTGATGCTTGATCTAAGGAACCTATTCAATAGGTCTCTCAAAGACACTAAAGAAAGCTTTCACTTTACATACAAGAAAGATGATTAGAGTGAACTATGAAACCTTAAATTATGATATTAAAACCTTAAAATAGGTATAAATTAAAGGATAAAATGAGAGGAAGCAAGAACTATCACTTTCATCTCCCAACAAACCATGAAAATACACTAAAACAAGCTTTTGAGGAGGTATGAATTCTATATTATTCATCAAAAGAGGAAAGTAAAAATGTTTTCTAAGAATTTCTTTGCTACAACTCAGGTTAAGGATATTTTTTAATTCCAAAAATTGGCTTACATATAGAGAATAGGAGAGAAAAGAGAGTTTTCAAGAGCCTCAAAACTAAGAAATAAGACCTTTTCTTTATCCTTCTTCAAACCCAACGTATCATTCTTCAACCTTAAAAATATAAATCCTCCATATGGTGGCATGTAATATAGGTTATAAAATGTTTAGTATACTTATTAACTTTTTAATAATGCTTGGTCAAGTTTAGAGCACTTGGGGAGTGCCTATATTCTTACACCAACCCTTAGATTTTAGCTTTCTTGTCCCCCTTAATGAATGGGTCTTCTCCATGGATGTATGTCTTAAAGTTCCTTAAAGTATTTGATTTTAACCCTTATATAGTCTCTTTAATTATTCTATAACACTTGGCATGAATTGGTTATAAGACTCCTTCAATAAATTGACTTTGTCTTACACATGAGGCATTTAAAGAGGAAGAGTCTTATTTGCACTTGTTGGAGACCTTTTAAAAAGCCTTATTTCATTATAACTCTTCCTTTACTTATTTATACCTTTAATATGGTGTGTCATAGCCTTCTTCAACTTTCCAAGTCTTTGTAATAGGATATATGCTCCTATTTAGCCCTCAAACCTCTCAAAAGGATCAAATTGCACTATGGTGTAGAGGGAAAAGGAGTTTTATTCATCCTTGCATCAAATCTAAATTTTTAAACCATGGATGGATTCTTGAGGAAACACCATACCTGGTTCAATATGATTTAAATCATCAACTACTCCAAAAATTTTGATTTGACACTCAAATCATGCATTTTCCATGCATTTATTCTAGCCTTATTTTCCCGAAAAGCTCATTATTTGGGATAATATGGAAGTGATTATTTTTTTAAAATCACTTGTTACAGGTACCCAATATCCTCTTACATCTCCATACAAAATTTCATTTCCAAACTCCAAGTTTTGATATGCTTTTTAGCCTATTTAGCTTGCCAAATTAGACCTAATTAGCCTTTTAAGCCTTAGAAGAGAAATTTTGCATCTGGGAGCTCACACATGTTGGAAAATTCAAAAAAAAATTATTCACTTTTATCATTCCCCCACAATTCTCCATGTCAATTTTTTTGGTCTGTAACCACTTGGAAGTACCAAAACCATGAAATGGCCTTTTTGAGACCCATGGGGTTTGGCTACACATGATTATCCATCAACACTTCTGACTATTTTATCATCATTAATGAGTTCAATTAATTTAATTTTCATATCAAAACACCTTATTTAATCATCCAAAATCATCACATTATTTTTCCAAGACACCCTTTTTGACCATTTCTTGCCTTTGTGCATGCTTGAAAGTGGCCTAATTCTGAGACAAAACAGAGGATATGTGCCCTATTTTCCCATGAAAAACAAATAAATTATGATGTTACTTTTTTAATCATTACCCTCTATAAAAACATTTAATTCAAACTGACCTTTCTAGCTCCCTTAAACTCCAAAATTCTGAAAGTAAACTTTCCAAGCATTAACTGTATACAGGGTTTTGCAATCATGGCTGAAATTTATCCTTTTGTGAGGTTTTATGAAAATTTGGTCTTATATATAACCTATATTTGAATATATTAATTATTTTCCATGTCTAACACAGCTCATAAAACATCCCTTCTAGGCTCCAACACTCATTTTGGTCGCATTTTCTCCATTCTTTATCTTCATGCATGGCTGAAAGTGGCCTACTTCTGAGACAAAACAAAAAATATTTAACCTATTTATCCATTAAAAAATATTATATTATGGTGTTCCTTGAGTCATTATTACCCTATTTACAAAAATTCAGGTCAAACTAACCTTTCTAGCTCCCTCAAACTCCAAAATGGCAAGGCAGACTTTTCACTGTTGACTGCGTGTAGGGTCTTTAGTAGTTGACTATATATTGTTCTTGAAATATTATTTATTACCCTATTTTACATGAATTTGGAACCTCATGAAGTAAAAATAATAATTTATAAGTTTTTATACCACCTTATATCACTCATAACATTTCCCAATATCTCAAACATATCATGTGTTTGCCTAGGCATATCCTAATTAATAGTCCATTATGACTGTGCTTTATGTTTTCTACTCAAGAAATTGGCATACCTGTAGGTGTCAATTTTATATTATAAATTATACACTGATATGAAATAATATTAAATTACCCAATGCAATTATTCCATCATTTTCTCTATATCATACCCATTCTACACCATTCGTCATTCACCATGCTTTATAAAGGTTGTCATGTCACAGCCAGCTCTAGACATACATATTGAGAACCAAAAGGACACTTGAAAGGTGATACACATAGGTTAATTCATTTATAAACTCCTTTGAGATACTTTAATCTATTTAAGTGATTTAAATTTACTCATATCATGTTATAGACCTAGACCAATGCATCCACTATCATCACTCAACATGTTTCCATGAACCCTTAAGCCTATAGCCTATCCTCTTTTGGGCCTAAAGGGACCTGTAGGTTGTCAATATTACTTGAGACAAGTGTATTCATGTTTATTAAATACATCCAAGCTTTTTAAACCCTTCCTCAACCTTTGAACTCAGTCTCACTCCTTAAAATGCATCTAATGACTCTCCATTCCACAAAGCAACTTCCCCAAAATGATAAGGTGGTTGTAGGTTACTATTTGAAAACCCTTGCTTTCTTTTTTTCCATGAAAAATTTTCTATGAGACTCCATGTTTTTTTTTTTACACTCATTCTATTTATCTTAAACCTAGCTAATAACTTTTTTGGTGAAGATAAAGCATGCCTTATGATTACCAATTCACTTGGTTGTAGGTGTTTGACTAAACTTGATGTAGGTGCCCATATGGTTGACTGTAGGTGAATGTATCAAGTATTGACTATGCACTATATATTTTAAGTGAAAAGGTATTGATAAAAAATTTATTCTTAGTGAGCTTGGTTCTGATCCATGACAACTTGAATGGATCTTGAATTACATGTCACCTAGAAGATATACTTATTACTTGTTTGCATCGACCTTTGAAACTCTTGACTATGTGTTGCTACGGGAAAATTTGTGTGTTTCTAAAAGAATATTTCATCTTCACCTTTTAAAAAAAATTCAAAAAAATATTTAAAGTCTTCGATAATGTTATTATTTCATTCTCATATGCATGTAGTTGCTCACTTCAGAAGCTGATAATGTATGCACATGATACATGTTGTCACAATCCATAATATAGTATCTGAAGTATCCTCAATTGGCCCTTTATTTTTCAATAAGATGTTAAACATATTTAAAATATTAATCACATGTCTAAAATCATAATTCAAACTCAAATAATACATATGTACCATGTCGAAGAGATACTCAGTTAAATCCCTCACAAAGAGATAGAATTAGAATGGAGACTTGTGAACTCTTACCTTCTTGGAATGAGTTATAAAATGATACCATGATTAAAAGGATAATAATGACCCTTAAAAACATTAACCAAACCATTTCTCTTCATTTTTTATTGAGATTGAGAAACATGCCCAAGAACAGACCCCTATCAGATGCATAGGCTATAGTGACCTACTGTGACTCTTAGCATTTGTTCATAAATATGAATCAAAAAATATGAAAACCAATTCCACTAATTTTAATACTACTTATACCCCTAATAATTTCCAAATTATTATATCCTAACTCTCTCTCCTCTTCTCATACTGAGCATTTGAAAATTGCCCTTCTAAGAATGCAAGAAAAGACAATATTGGAGTGAAGTTGAATTTTGAAATTTTTTCACCTATAACTTCCTAAAAACACTTATATTAACCTTTAAGTACCAAATTAATCCTCTGTGATTATTTTATCACAAAAAACATCTAGAAACCAAAAAGAATGCCTCAAAAAGGCCTATTTTTGCACTGATAATGGCATTTTCACAATGGATATCTAAATTAAATTATGTAAAATATTTTATATAGTCTATAAAATGTCTTATTATTTGAATAAATATTTAATAAATCTTCTTCCTAATCAAATACTATAAAAACCTTATCTAAATGGCACAAAATGGTCAGATTTGCATAGAAATGAGGCACAGAGTTAGTCCAAAATGTGATAAACCTAATTATCCATATGTTGGTCATGTAATGATATTGAAACATTATTTGAAACTCATCAAGACGCCCTATCCTCTTCTTACCACTAAAAATGGCTCAAAAAGGCCAAAAATGACTAAAAAGCACAAGTGAAGGAAAAGACCTCAAATCACCTAAACAACCTTAAGACATGTTAACCATGGTTGTTTCAAGGAAGTTTCAAGACCAAATACTAACTCACAAGAAAAAATAGCATGGTATACAAAGTTTCAAATAGTAGGGGTGACAATTTGACCTGTGAGGTCAAAATTATCAATAGTAATGATTATGAGTTTAGTGATATTTTCCCTAAAATAGGAAAATAAAGGTTTGGGCACTTTTGTCAAAAGAAAAAAATAGGGTTGCAAGGAGTTTTGAAGCCTCTAAATTTCTTAACCTTGTATCTTATACATGGTACATGGAGTATTCAAAGTTTGGGGTCAAGAGGATTGATGGAAAGTGGTTGGTGGGGGTCCTAAAGATGCCCTTAAAAGCATTGAACCCTGCATTAATTTTTACACATTTTGAGTTTTGAATGACCTTTTGACATCTTGAGGAGAAAATAAGACACATTCTGGTGTTGGCATGGTCCTACTGATAAAATGTGTAAAAAATATCATGAATTTCAGTACAATGATGTTGATATATAATATTTCAAGCTTCATGGACACCTATAGGTGTCCCCTCACAAGAAAATGTTCACCTATAGTAGAATAGGCAGACAGTGACCCAATCATGGTGTTTTGATGATGTTTTAGAGCATATAAGGTGGATTCATAAATAAAACATATGTTTTGTGACCTCAAGGTTTCAAGGAGAGTCTTTAAATAGCATGACCAAATTCCAATTAAGCAAATGCACACCTACATGAGCCTAAAAGGTAGGGTTTCACAATCAAGATAGGGAGAACTCAGTTTGGTGAGATCAAATTGTATTTAAGGGTTAATGGAGTGTTAAAATGATAAATAAATACTATTAAAACATTAATTATATCCATTATTACATCCATAAGCTTTTATATGTGCGAAACAAGCTTGCATAGACCTTTTAAGGCCCCATATGCACCTATAACTGAGTGTACAGTCTTGAGCATGAATTGAGGGTAAGGAGATGAAAATACATAGGAAGAGGGAAAGGGATTGAAAATATATTGATAATTGTTCATGATAAATTAATAAAAAAATTTCACAGACTCTAAGACTCCTTTCAAGTTGATCATTTACTTTTCCTACTAGCCCAAAGGTAGCAATCTGTACAGTTGCACTATGAGACCCATGTTGCTCAATGGGTAAGGATGAAATATCTAAGGGAGAAGAGTGTTTTTGGTGAATTAAAAGATTAATTATCATGAATTTAATTTGGATAAAATTTTGAATAAGCCTAAGAGAATTGGTTTTATGCCTTGAGAGGTTATTCTTAGGTGGAAGTGAAAAATGCAAGAAAACAGTCCTTTTGGAGGCCTTTTTTGACAAATTAAGTTGGTTAGGTGCATAAATGGATGAACCTAGATTATCCCTTTAGTAAAAATATTAATTATTACCTGATAAAAATCATAAAATCTTCATTTTTACTTTGGGAAGAGGGATATAGCTCATTATTTTGTCTCAAAGGTCATCCAGTCATGAAAATTAGAACTTTGACAAGTCAAGCAAATGAAGCGAAAATGGGTAAGAAACTTGATAGGAGGCTAGAGGTATCTCAAGGAGCATATTTTTTGGTTTATTTAATGTTAATTTTTTCTATTAAAAAATTAAAAAATTATAATATTTTTTAAATGGTTAAAACTCTCTTGCACACAGCTCAACCAGATAAGCTCCAACTAGACCTTATTGGTAAATGAGAAAAAGAGATGAGGAGTGTTTGGAGGGTTTTAGGGTGACTTGGTAAGATGAATGACATCCAATAAATCATGATATAACTTACATATATGGATTAAACTAAGCAAATTATTCCAAACCTACAAGGGTTACATTCAGGTCTATTAGGTATGTTTAGGCCTAAAGACTAAATGTGAAACCAATGCCACTTCTAGCTCTAGGAGTGGATTACAATGGACCAAGACATGTTTTTGAGGTCATATAATACATGTTAAATTTTTTTTGATGTATTGGAATCATAAATAAATCCATTTTTGGCTTAGAAGCAACTCAAACCTATAGGGCATAAGAAAACAAGCTTGATAAGTCAAATTTGAATGCTCATGTCTCCCTTGGTGCTTTGTATGGAGACTCAAGACATTTGGAGATGTTATATAGGGTCATAAAAACCATTTTATGGCATTGGATTGAAATTTAAATGTCCAACTTCATGAACAAAAATTAAGAGTGTAAAACTATCTAAAACCCTCCTAAACCCTTAGTCTAGACCCGGAGAAATAAATGATGGAGATAGTACATCCAAATGGCATAGTTTGCCCAAAAAAATGATTGGAGTTTGTATAAGACTCACTTAGGATCCCTTCCATCAAGATTATTTATATTGAACCTATACATATGGGGTATAAAATGGGTTCTTTTGACTATTTTGTTTATTGTATAGGTTTTAGGAATGTTCAAAAGATGAAATCAAGTTTGGGGGGAAGCTTAGGACTTAATCGAACTCCATATTGACATTTAATGTTTTGATAAATATCCTAAGTGTGTTTACCAATTGCTTCATATTAGCTATTCAAAACTAGCATAGTGAGCATGATGGTGTGATTTGGGCAACAATTCGAGGTGACCATTCGGTGACAGTAATTCCTCGAATTTTGTATTGTTTTCATTTTGTATTGTCGGTGACAGTTTTTTTCCTTGAGTTGTTATATCCTTGAGTATGTCCTCGAGCGATTATGTCCTTGAGCATTGTATTGTTTTAATGCTGGGGCGTATGTCCTTGAGAATTGTATTGTCTCAATGAGCATTGTATAATTTTTTTGCTAGGACGTTAAATCATCACCCATTAATTCCTCGAGCCATGCAATCTCTCGAGGTTGTTTTCAAAAATATGTATAAATGCATTGTAACCCGAAAGGGGAAGGCAGACATCTCTTCTTAGAGATAAGCGTATGTTTTGAAAAACATCTCTTTTTAGAGATAAGCCTATATTTTTATTGTGGTTGTTAAGTAATACGACGTCTCTTCTCAGAGAATCCATTATTATTGTGTTATTTCTATGCTATTGAGATATTCATCAACCAGAACTTTTGAGTTTTGGATCATGGTGAGAAGTGTGTAAACTTCAAGTGGATGGATTTTTAAGGTATGCTTGAGTAGTATAAGGTCATGGAGAGTCTTTCCAAGTGTCATCCACTTTCTCCCATATATTTTCATGGAAAACTAAAGCCAAGTGTGAGGCCAAGTGTGAGGGGTGACTAAGTTTTTTAGACTACAAGCAATGATGGCTCACTTCCAAGAGATTCCAGATGAGTGGGACTATAACCAATGCATGAAGAGCCATGTATGAAACCCTTCCCCTTGATTCCTGTCATCAATCATATCCCTAGTTAGTTTTGGGATGTTCAAACAGGGATAAATCATGAAGGCAATTTTTTGAGCCATAATGACTTGGGGTGAACTTGTGCTTCCTAACATTTCATGGTTCATTTCATATATTCTTTTCATGCTTATGTAACTCCTTTTATCATCTTTACAAGTGTCCTTTTTACCTTTGGACTTCTCTCTTCTCCTCTCTCTCTTAAGTTCTATAAGAACTAGCCATTTTAGCCTTTGTAACTTATGCTCCACCTGAGTATGGTGAAGCCCTGCTCACTTGCATACCATTTGATCAATAAGACTACTAATTTTTACTTCTTTCATGACTATTCATAGTGTGTTTACTTAGATGATTGATTTTTATTAGTGATGACTTGTTGTTTCCTTATCATTATTTTTTCATTCTCTCACCTATTTCAATTTGGAAATCTTCTTCTTGTAGGGTTTTTGAAGTGTTTTATGATGTGTCAAGGTTGAGTGAGTTAGTATATTTAAATAGTGCCATTTTAGGCGTCTTGTCTAGTCCTCCTAAGCTAAACATTCATCACAACCTCATAATGTAACAATGATGTGAGAAGATGCAAATTGGAGAAGTGTATGTTTTGTTAGTCCCGTGTTCTCATGTGTAACATGTAGCTAGTTATAAGTCATCAAATTATTTGGTGTATCACCTCCTTTAGGATAGTTTGCTTTTATTTTTCTCTCTCCCTTTTCCCTCACAAAGTTTAGGTGTAGTAGTGATCCAAAGTGGTATATCAAGGGAGCTAACCCTATCTAGAGATTTACCTCATTCTTAGGCTCACCGATAGCCTATAGGTGTTTCAATTATGCCACTTAGATGAGGAGAGATGAGATAAATCCTCAAAGGGTGAAAATCTAAGTGACAATAGTTTTTTGTATGCCTGATGGGATTCTTAGTCCAATAAGTTAAAATATTTTTGGTGTTATCTTTCAGCACATCAGCCTTTGGAGGAATCTATCTAAACATCAATGGTGACTTCAATATTACATCATCTAGTCAAGTAGCCCAAGTTTTCCTTTTTAAGATTGTTGATGATCATTCCTTGTGTTCTTACTTCCTAATGAAGTTCCATGGCTGACTTTGGTGTTGAGTATTATTTTACACAAGTTGGTGAGGTCTACCAAGCTTATAACACACCTTTATCATCCCTATCATGATCCTTACCAACCTCAATATTATTATTGTTAACTCCAATATGACCATTTTTAACCTTATCATGAAGTGTATTAGTCCTATAACCAGCCTCCTCAATATCTTGCTCCTCCTAGTCAACCTAGTCACTTCTCAAGTCAATCCATTTCCACTTTTAAGAAAACTCTTTTGGGATATGAGAAGTATATGTTAGAGCTTGATACACTAAGGGTACATGGTCAAGATTTCCCTAGTCACTTAATTTATAATGTGAGAGATGTATTAGATCTAGTCAAAAGCTAGTGGGCACCTATTAAGAGAGTCAATTGGTAAAGGCTCACAAGTGAGATGCTAGATGTGAGTGGCCTAGTTTCATCCTTAGAAGATAGGATAAAAATTCATGAGAATAATCCTCACCAAACCTATTAGCCTTCATATCCACTTCCACAATATTTCTATCAGTCCTACATGGTTCGCACTCATGAACCCAATCAAAATTATCAAAGTCATCCTTTTCCCAATTAGTTAGAAGAGAGAGTTGAAAAGAGAAACCTTATTTTTGAAGCAAATCTTGATAGGCAAATTAATTTGGCTAATATGCATATTCATAATTCCACATCATCATTAAAATAAGTGGAATATAATCCCTAACTTCCCTCTCCAATTTTAGTCCCACTTCAAGAAGAAAAGACCTCTAGATATGAGATTCCAAGTTGGAGACAAGGTGGAGAATCCAAGCCTAATGACATCCCAAGTTTATTAAAAACTTCATCCACTCCTCAAGTTGCATCAATACCTATATAAGAGACTCCTAATCCCAAAATCCTAATATGGAATAAATTAGTGGAATCATGGGGACAGAAAGAGGAGAAAAGCCTTGATAAAGAATGTGAAGATGGGAAAGAGCTTAATCCTGTTCAAGTCCCTCCCACCCTTCCTCAAGAGAATGTTTATCTTCCATGTCAACCCTCATATACTCTTTATCCTCATGATGATGCATATGAAATTTAATAAAGACTTTTCCAAGAGAACCTAGCCAAGAAAATTGAAGAGTTAGAGTCAAGGATAAAGTTACTAAGTCAAGGTGTGATGGAAGGTTTAGAGCACAAAGAAGATCCTATAACTAAACACACCCCATATACCCTTCCTCAAGAGATTCCTCAAGATAAATCATATGTCAATTAATTCATTGTCAAATGGAAGGAAGAAAACCAAGCTATTTTATCCCAAGGTTTACCTCCCCTTCCTCAAGAGCTTCCAAAAAAATCCCCTACATTTCACTCTCAATTTGATTTTGAGTTCTATGTGCCACCCCCACCAACTAGTTCATCTTATCCCCACCCCATCACCCTTTGCCTTGATGTACCTATATTGAGGTAAAATCAATAATTGCACTTGGATGATAATAATTCAAAACTCTTACTTGAATAAAACATGCCTCCTTGGTAGCCTCATTGGGCTAAGTCACATGATTTTAAGATGCCTAGTCTTGGCATCACCAAGAAAGAGAAGGAGATGGAATATCTTTCATCCCTTAAGAAGTAAATTCAAGATATGATAGCTGAGATACAACTTGAGTACCCTCAAAGGTCATAAATGTTGAATAAAACTAGCTTGATGACCTCATACATCAAGAAGAGAAGATTGAAGAGGTTGCAGCCCTAGAAAACTATCTTGAGACCAAGGTGGAAGTTATTGTTTTTGAAGATGTCCCAATACCTTAGCCTAATTTTGAATTACCCCTAGATGTAATGGAGCTTTAAATAACACCATATTTATGGCCTCATACATCAATAAGAGAATATTAAAGAGCTAGTGGTTCTATATGATAAAGAGGACAAAGATGATTTACAACTGCAAATGAAGTTCTTTCAAGAACTTGAAGAGCTTTTCCAAGTTGAGGATCAAGTACATGACAAGGTTGATAAATATTATTCCATGGAGAAAAATGAACAAGAATGGGTAGAGTATGCAAAGCTCCTTGATGAGATTAAAGAACTTGTAGTTGAGAAGAAACCCAATCTTATTGAGAGCACCATGGAAATCAAGAAGGTATGCCTTGTTGAACCACCATTAGAGGTTGTAATTGAGGATCCATATGAGAAATTTGAGGATATTTAGATCCAAGAATAGTTAATTTCCATATCCAACCTATTTATAACTACCTTGTTCTTATTGAACATCATGCCAATGAAGTTAGAAAACATCATGAAAAAGTTTGAGGCATCAATGTTAAGGATCAAAAGACTATATGCCTCATTCATTCCTTCATGTCATGAAGTAAGAAAAGTTTCAAAATTCCCCTTTGATCTAGGATGGAGTTTTTATCTTAGGTTAATTAGTGTTTGATTTAGTTTGTTTAGTTTGGTGGGTGTGTTCCATAAGTGCTCACAAAGCACATGTGTGTTTGTTTTTGCTTTGTGTGTGTCTTTTGTTTTGTGTTGTTGAGGTAGTCATTGGTCTTGTCTAGATCAAATATTGTTGTCAAATTCCTCTTTTTGTGTCTTATAATTCATATGAATCCCTAATCCCAATAGACTGATAAGGCTACCAGTCTAGTTAGTATAGCATGCATACTACCCCTATGAGTCACCAATTTGTTGACCAAATTTGAACATATAGGTTAAATTGGGACCCCTATAGGTAATTTTTTTTATTTTTAGGTCATTATAGGTCTAATATTATGTCATAGGGTGTATCATAGGTTATTTTATGTCATTCCATATCACATTAGCCTTGGTCATTAGTCATAGTAGTCAATATATCATTTTGAGTCACTTTGGGGTCATAAATAGAGCATTAAATGAGTTGTATGGCATCCTTTGGAAATTTTAATGTTATAAAATGTGATTTAACATTGCATGTGTATTAATAATTCTTAATCAATTGTTATAACTAAAAAGTGGTAGGTTCTTCAGAAGAAAGAGCAATTTTCTTGGGAAAAGAGAAGAGTTTGGCACTTGTACGGCCCGTGAGGAAAGGTGACACATGGGAGAAGGTCATGGAAAATATATTAATCTTCATCAAACTCATATCATTTATTGGTAAACTTTTTAATTTCTAAAAAGTCCCAAAACCATTTTACTCCTTTCTTGCCCTTCTAGACATGCAAAAGTGATCAACAGGTTCATGCTTGGTACAGTTAGTGGAAGAGGTTTTAGGTAAAACTCCATTTTTATGTGATATTACACTAATATATCTCAATTTAAATAACAATAGTTTCAATATTGATCAACCATGCTTTATGAACCATCCTTTACAATCTATCTATGTTTTTATGCTCACTATTTCCTACACCCTATAGGTTTTGCTCTATTTTGGATAGGTCCATAAAATTTAGTTGGTGATGTTGACTCCAGAGAATTTTTTATCTATTCTCATATCATCTCCATTATTAGTTTCATTTTTCATGGTGTTTTAATGAGAAAATAATCTCATGTTGCAGGAAGGTGTCACCATGTGAGGTTTCAATCAAAAATCCTTGTTGGCAGAATGTTTGGTTCTTAAAAGAGGTCTCATAGGAATGTGATGTGATGTTCCCCATGTATCAAGGTCATCCTATCACCTTACCTTCATTTTTTCCCTTCTAATTCTATGTTTGGATCAAACTTTTAGTCCATTGTCATACTCAGTCAGCTCTTTACTCACTTCTACTTGAAGTCATGGTGAAGTACATGTATGGGGCTTGTATAACATGTTCACAAAGGTGTGATGAAAGTTAAAAATCCTTTTTATGTCTTTTATCAACATGAATTAGTAATTTTATCATTAAATGGTTGAGAGAATACTGTAATATTCATATAAGACATTTTCACACAATCTGCCATGAACAAACTTGTCTACAAGTGCCTTCATAGAGAATTTCATCTATGAAAAGAAAGTGTTGATAGTTTTTTTAGACCCTTTATAATTCTTAGAGTGAATTTTTAAACTTTTAAGATACCTAAAGTTTATCACAAACATGTAAACTTCGTCTATTCCCTACAATTCTCATTTACTGCCTACACTATGAAAATGGCCACCTACAGGTGGTACCACAGAGAGTTAACATGATATAAGTGAGTGTTAAGGAATTTTTTGAGATGAATAAGGTTTTTAAAGAGTTATAAGTTAATTTGGAGGTATTGGGATGAATCTAGAGTCCATTGGTGGTCAAGACAATGCACCCTATCTAAATATATCTTTACTGCTTGTACATGGAAACATCTACCTATAGGTGTCACTAGCAGAGGTATATAAGTCCTTGATGGGTGTTTGGAACATGAAAAAACATTTCCTTAAGATCTTTATGGGTGGAATATATTTTTAAAAACATTTTGGAAGTGTTAAATGAGAAAATGGAGGTATGGACTACGTTCAAAAGTAATGACTGTGAGTTTAGAGATATTTTCCCTAAAACAGGAAAATAGAGGTTTAGGCACTTTTATCAAAAGCAAATAATAGGGTTTAAAGTTGTTTTGAAGAATATAAATGTCTAAACTTTATATCCTCTACATGGAATATGGACTATGAAAATTTTGGGTTCAATAGGATTGATGGAAAGTGGTTGTTGTGGGTCCTTAAGATGCCCTTAAAATCACTAAACCCTACATTAATTTCTACAGGTTTTGAGTTTTGATTGATCTTTTGACATCCGAAGGAAAAAAACACATTATCATGTTTTCATGCTCATAATTATAAAATGGTGTAAAAAATATCATTAGTTTCATCAAAATAATATTTATATATAGTATTTCAAGCTTTATGGACACCTACAAGTATCCCCTCATAGGAAAATGTTCACCTACAGTAGAACAAGCCAATAGTGACCCAAGCATGGTGTTTTGATGATTTTTTAGGGAATATAAGCTAGATGAAGGTATAAATCATATGTTTTATTACCTCAAGGCTTCAATAATAGTCTTCAAATATCATGACCAAAGTCCAATTAAGCAAATGCACACCTATAGGAGCCTAAAAGGTAGGGTTTCATAGTCAAGATAGGGAGAACTTAGTTTGGTGAGCTTAAATTATAGGTAAGGGTTAATGGAGTGTTAAAATTACAAATAAATCATATGAATACCTTAATTATACCCATTATGACCTCCATAATCTTTTGGATGTGTGAAACAATCTTGTATAGACCTCTTAAGGCCCCATATGCACCTACACTTGAGTGTGCAATCTTGAGCATGAATTGAGGGTAAGGAGATGAATATGCTTAGGAAGAGGGAGAGTGTTTACAAAAAAAATTATAATGGTTCATGATATATTAATAAATTATTTTCACATTCTCCAAGACTCCTTTCAAGTTGATCACCTACTTTTGCTACTAGCCCAAAGGTAGCAGTTCATACAATTGCACTAGGAGACCCATCTTGCTCAATGGGTAAGGATGAAGAATCTAAGGGATAAGATTATTTTTAATTCCAATAATATTTAGAATTAATTTAAGTTGAATAAAAATTTTAATAAGCCTAAGATAATTCATTTTATGCCTTGAGAGGTTATTCTTAGGTGGAAGTAAAAAATGCAAGAAAATAGTCCTTTTGGAGGCCTTTTTGGACAAATTGAGTTGGTTAGGTGCATAAATAGATGAACCTAGCCTAAAAATTTGGTAAAAATATTAATTATTATCTAATAAAACTCATAAAATCTTCATTTTTCCTTGGTTAAGAGGGATATACCTCACTACTTTGTCTCAAAGGTCAGCTAGTCATGAAAATCAAAACTTTGACAAGTCAAGCAAATGAAGCCAAAATGGGTAAGGAACTTGATAGGAGGCCAGGGGGATCTCAAGAAAAATATTAAAACACTCAAATAAGTTTTTTTTTTTTTAAATGGTTATAACTCTCTTGCATACAGATCAACTAGATAAGCTCCAACTAGGCCTAGTTGATAAATGAGAGGAAGAGATGAGGAGTGTTTGGAGGGTTTTAGGGTGACTTGGGAAGATGAATGACATAAAATAAATAATAATATACCTTACACATATGTATGAATCTAATCAAAGTATTCCAAACCTACAAGGGTTACAATTAGGTCTACTAGGCATGTTTAGGCCTAAAGACCAAATGTGAAACCAATGCCACTTCCAGATCTAGGAGTGGATTAAAATGAACCAAGACATGTTTTTTAGGTCATTTCAAACATTTTAATTTTTTTTTATGCATGGGAAGTAGAAATAAATCCATGTTTGTCTTAGAATCAATTTAGACCTATAGGGAATAAGAAAACAAGTTTGATAGGTCAAATTTGAATGCTCATATCTCCCCCTTGGTGATTTGTATGGAGACTCAAGACATTTGTAGATGTTAAACAAAGTATTTATAAATTGTTTTGTGGAATTGTATTTAAATTTCAATGTCCAAACTTCATGAACAAAGCTTAAGAGGGTAAAACTATCTAAAACCCTCTTAAACCCTTAGTTTAGACCTAAGAAAAGAAATGAAGGAGATAGTGCATCCAAATGGCATAGTTTTCCTAGAAAAATGATTAGATGTTGTATAAGACTCACTCAGGCTCCCTACCATCATTATTATTTGTATATAATCTATATGAATAGGGTACAAAATGGGTTATTTTGACTATTTTATGCATTATATAGGTTTAGGAACATTCAAGAGATGAAATCAAGTTTGGGTGGACTATTAGGACTTAATATAACTACCTATGTCCATTTAATTCCTTAAAAAAATCCTAAGTGTGTTTACCATCTACTTCATCTCAACAAGTCAAAAACTAGCATAGTGAGCATGATGGTGAGAACTGTAAAAACTTCAAGTGGATGGATTTCTAAGGTGTTCTTGAGTAATATAAGGCCATGGAGAGTCTTTACAAGTGTCATAAACTCACTCCCTTGGATTTTCATGGAAAAATAAATCTAATTTTGAGGCCAAGTGTGAGAGGTGACTAAAAAAGGAGTTTTTTAGATTGCAGGCAGTGATGGCTCACTTCTAGGAGATTCTAGATGAGTAAGACTACAACCAATGCATGGAGAGGCATGTTTTCAACCCTTACCCTTAATTCCAATCATCATACTTATCCATATTTAGTTTTGGTATGTTTAAATAGGGTTAAATCATGAAGGTAGTTTTTTGAGCCAAAATGAGAACGTCTACACCACTTTTCATGAGTTTCATGAATTGGGGTGACATTTATGCTTTTTTACCTTACATGGTTCATTTAAAATATTCTTCTTATGCATATGTAACTCATTTTCTTATATTAACAAGTATCCTTGTAACCTTTAGAATTTTCTATTCTCCTCCCTCTCTCAAGTTTTATAAGAATTAGCCATTTTGGCCTTTGTAACTTATGCTCCACCTAATTATGGTGAAGCCCTGGTCATTTTCATACCATTTGATCATTAATATTACTGATTTTTACTTCTTCCATGACTTTTCATAGTGCTTCTTCCATGACTTTTCATAATGTGTTTACTTGGATGATTGACTTTGATAAGTGATGACTTGTTGTTTCTTTAGCATTTTTTTTTCATTCTCTCACCTATTTGCAGTTGGAAAGCTTCTTCTTGTAGGTCATGTGAAGTGTTTTATGATGTTTCAAGGTTGACTGAGTTATTCTATTCAAATAGTTCCATTTTATGCCTCTTGTCTAGTCCTCCTAGCCTAAACATTCATCACAACCTCATAATGTAACATTGATGTGAGAAGATACCTATTGGATAAGTGTATGTTTGGTTAGTCTATTATTGTCATCTATAACATGCAGATAGTTGGAAGTCATCAACTTATTTGGTGTAACACCTCCCTTAGGATAGTTTGATGTAATTTTTCTCTCTCCCTTTTCCCTTATAAATTTTAGGTGTATTAATGATCCAAAGTGGTATATCAAGGGAGCTAGCCCTATCTAGAGATTCACCTCATTCTTAGGCTCACCTACAACATAGAGGTGTTTCAATTATGCCACTTGGATTAGGAGAGCTAAGATATCTCCTCAAAGGGTGAAAATCCAAGTGACAACACATATCCAATACTCTAAAGAGGGCCTCAGACTTGCATGAAGTTCTCCCTCCTGGGCATGTGTATGTAATTATAACTATACAACTATATGTTCTTTATCCTATAGTAACCCTTGGTATAAATTGTGCAAGAATATGGTGATATTTTGAGTGATTTAAATATTCAATTTAGTACTATAGTGCAATTTGATATTTTTTAATGTAATATATTTTCTAATTATAACTTACTTTATCAAATTTATAGGTGTTGTGATAAGAATATAACCTTTGTGTATATAAAGATCTCTTGATTTCAAATTAGGACCTAGTGGCGTGCAAATAGCCAAAAATAAAATGAATAAAGGGGACTTAAAAATGGTCATAAAAGTGAAAGATACAAAAAAGGATAAAAAGATAGGTCTAAAAACTTGTCTTGGTTAGACACTTGCCTTGATGCAAGTGTCTAGAGGATAAAAACAAAGAAATTATAGATAACAAGTAGGGATCTCTAGATCATAGTGAATGAAATGTATCAAAATAACATACATGCCTAAAGGGGTAGGTAAAATAAATCAAAATAGAATGTAACTGAAGAGGTCCACAAAATATTGCACCACTAGATATTTAACTCTTGGTCAAGAAGTCTACATATACAAAAATTTATAACAACATACTATGAACTGTACTTGTACAAAATATGTGTATCTACATTTGTACCCCCGTTAATCTAGTAATGCATGATACTAAAATTAATATTTTAAAGGAAAATAAAATGCATACTTGGTGTGTACAACACACCTTATTTTTACTTGAATTTTATTTGAATCTTTTTGTTTGAATCTTACTTGTAATCAAAGATTACATCACAAAATAATCAATGCATATATGTATATATGAGTAATAATATAAAATAACATAAATAAAGAGCATAGATAGAATAAACCTATGTATATGATGCATATTGATGGATTTGGAGCACTAGAAATTGGAGAATGAAACTTTCAACCTCATCCATCTTCTAGCCAAGAAGATGAATAAAGTTACAAGTGGTAAAATTAGTTGCACCCTGGTCATATTGTACTTAGAATGGGGAAAGTTGGGAGGTGATCATGCTCTCGACATGGAATATGCAAAGTGGTGCTTTGGTAATTGGGAATATCATTCCCCAACAAACAAACTCAAGTGTAAAAGATATGTATATATATCCCAGTATAGAATGAGTAGTGTAATCAAGCTCACTCAAAAACTTAGTGAGGTTAGATGGTTTAATCACTCCAATCTAATAAAAAAGATCCAACCACTATATATAGGTAAGGCTCATTAATAGTCTATAATAGTCTGACCTAGGTATCAATGCATGAAATTTAATGGTATAGTAATAATCCATAATAATCTAGAAAATCTAGAAGATAAATTAGTGTTTGAGTTAATAATAAGAGTGGACCCTTATTCATGCCCCCTGTCATGTCTGGTGTGAAATAAATACTTTATGTATATTGGTGATACTTGTGTATATATATTTTATCCAAATATGTATCTGAATCATATGTTATGAAAGAGACCTATATTTTTTTGGTATGTCACAAGTGTGGAGTAAATGTTTCCAAAACATGCCCCTACTAAATTTGAAAATGTGAATATATGTGAAAGCCATGTTTATATGGCATGCCCCCACTGAATCTAAAACTATGAAAATTATGGAAGCCATGTCTATATGAAATGCCCCCACTGAATCTAAAACTATGAAGGAAGCCATGTCTATATGACATGCCCCCACTAAATTTGAAATTGTGAAAAATGTGGAAGCCATGTCTATATGACATGCCCCCACTAAATCTAAAACTATGAATATGTGGAAGCCATGTCTATATAATATGCCCCCACTAATATGCCCCACTTTTGGGAGGAGGGAAAATACTACCTGTATGTGACCTCATCATGAAAGGAAAAAGTGACAATATCATAGATATAGTAACCAATTTTGTATTCTAGTAGTATTGGTAGCAAAGAATGTAATGTTATTTAGGTGATAGTTTTTGGATCTATAGTAATTATTATGTGTAAGAAATAAAATTAGGTGATTTTTATTAATTCTTAAAAATGTTCCAAATTCAAATAATATGAAAGGGATCATTTCTTGAATCCCAATTCAACTCATAGTTTTGAATTTAGACAATTGGTGCTCAAGATATGTGTATTTGAGGTTCTTGTAGAAAATGTATATTAGGTACTTCAAATAAAATTTTAACTCATTTTCATTTGAAATTTTGAAAAATTTAAGATCTGAGTATAATATAAAAATTACATGCATTATATCCCCTTGACTATTTTGATTTGATGTACTGCAGATAGAGTTAGCTACCCAGGATTTTAACAAATTAGTAAGTTTAGTTGTCAATTTACTAGTATTTTTTTTTTCATTTTGAGCAATATTTTTGGTTTTTATGTGGATTAAAAGACACTTGAATCAAGTTAAAAAACACTTGAATTGGTATTTTAATTCTAGTGTCATATTTTAGATGCAAGATTTTGATGTTACCATCTTACATCAATGATAGTGTCTGGCATTTTTGTCCTGTATCGATGCTAGTGTCCAATGTTATAGCCTTTTTTATTTTATGGATATTCATTAGTAAAATATGTATTTCTCAACTAAAATTTTATTTTTTATTATTATTCATTATTATGTTTTTTTTTGTAGAAGGATATACATATTCAAGAGTTTTGAAATGATAAACATTTTTCTACTCTAGCAGAACTGGGTCTAGATGTGAATGACTTGGCCATTATAAATCAGGTAGAATTGGGTCATATGGCCCAATTAAGACATTATTTTTATGATATACACTTCCTCATATCCCTATCTAAGAGGTTTAGCCCTAATACATGCACTTTATATCTCCCCATAGGGAAGATGACAATCACATTGGAGGATGTGTATCATATATTTTAGCTTCTTATTATAGGTGAGAGAGTACAGGTTGTTGGAGATGGTAGTCATAGTTATATTCATTGTTATCACATATATTTTAGTGACCATAGGGCTCCAAATGTAGATTTGAGTAGGATAATTTATCTAGACAACATTATCAGAGATGATGTTTCATGGTTGTGGAAGTTTGTCTATGTTTTACTAGCATCATTCATATTAGTAGAGTGTGGCATAATGGGTATCTCATATCATATGTATCATATAGTTTGGCATATTAAGCTTGATCCTACCTTATATTCTTGGGGTCATACTATATTGGCCCACTTATATATGGATATTTACATATTTTCTCTAGAGATTCACGATGGAGGCATTTGGATCAGGGAATCTCTTACATGTTTGGGCATATGGGCACATTGTAGAGGTATGGCCAATTAGGGGACCCCTAGCTAGGTGGGCCCATACACATATTTTTATAGAGCGGTGGGTATTTCCTCATGGTAGACTCCACACCATGATGAAGTACTACATTATTATAGACAAGTTGAATTTAGATTAGATTGTATGGCATCTTTATAGGACATTTGTTAGATGGTTTGAGGATGGGTACAAGTTGTAGAGGGTTAAAATTAGTATGTGGTTTGTTGATCACTTTCCTTATATATACAAGTTATTTCAGTATGATCATATTTTGAGAGATTTTAGTATAGAATAGGGAGTGCCATCAGAAACCTACCCTTGACATTGAACAATGCAGAGTGGGCATAGTCCCCATGATAGGCCAACACCCACACCTACAAATCTAGCTCTGCATCTTGGAGATAAGAGAGATATTATGGTTACCCTATATATGAGGGATGATTTAAGATGAAAAAATGGTTATATATAATGGTGGGTGGGATCTTAGTGGCCATTATTGTTCCCTATTGTAGTTTCCCCTTCAGGTGCCATTATTGTAACACAAGGAGATGTAGGAGGAGAGATAGGTGGAGATGTGGGTGATTATGCTCCTATGGGAGTAGCACCAATAGATGAGGAAACCATCATATCCACCTATAAGTACCATGTTTTTATTTTGGAATTTTTTTTTGGTATAATGTTAGATAAAGTATTTGATTCCATAGATGTAACTAACTAGTATTTTGTATTTTGTATCTTTAGGTAATAAGGAGTGGGTGACTATGGTTGATTATGATATACATGCCCTTACATGTAGTATATCCATGGATATAGCCAATGAGGGATTTATTGAGATGTTTTTTGATATTACAAGTGCCCATACACCTTTATTTAATCTTATAGTGAGGGTTGTGGCCACATATCATGTTATTTCCATTAAGCGTGAGGAGCTACATATTGAGTTAGATAGATACAACATCTTATATCATAGTTCCATAAAGATTATACAAGTTATGATTAGTTAGTATGACATTATGTAGTGGGATTATGATGAAATAGTGTGGTGACTAAGATCTTATGAGGAGAGAGTGTCTGAGCTATCCCAATCACGTAGACCCTAGTTATATCCTAGTGCATCCTCATTGAGAGGTGTGGGGGTCATCGATATAGATAGCGATGAGAATTATACACCTAGGGATATTCCCCCTACATATTGTTGATGTTTTAGTTTGTATAAAATTTGTATCATTTGATATATATATATATATATATATATATATATATATATATATATATATATATATATATATATATATATATATATATATATATATATTATATCAAATGATACAAATTTTATACAAACTAAAACATCAACAATATGTAGGGGGAATATCCCTAGGTGTATATGATATTCTTCATATGGTTTATCTTACATTAAATGGATGTGCAATATTTAAATTTTTATATGTTTGATTTATGTATTTATTTTTGCAATGTATGTTAGATGTTATAAACTGTATAATAAATATTTCACTTTAATGATATGTTTTCATTATAGTGATAATAGAGTAATCATCATATGTAATGGAACCTATTAATAAATACTAATGCCCAACTCTAGCGATCATGTGGTAGTGGAATCATTGATTTTGGTTATGTAGCTAACACTATTTTATTTATAAAAGTGACTTGTGAGCCTATAGGTACCAGTTTTGACACCCAAATATGTTGTGTATGTAAATCCCCTCCATGTTTCCCTTTGTATAGGACCTAATAAACTAATGTTTCCTTGGTAGGATCAATATGGGAGTGATCAATCCTGGTAGATAGTATATTAGGAGGACTTCTACTAGTGTTCATCTTCTGTGAAGGTCAACGGACCATGTGTTCCTTAAAAGGAGAAGAATGGGATGGATTGAACATCTTAGATGAACCTCTAGGATAATTATGTTGAATAGGTGTGGGTGTGTGTGTGTGTGTGTGTGTGTGTGTGTGTCTTTTCGATATACAATAATTACTTGATTAGCTAATATCTAATCTTTTACTCAAGAGCAAAACACTCATTATCTCAATGTCCATTAATAACATGGTAAATGAAAAAGTGTTGTCATATTTCCTTTTCAAATTGGTGTGGTGGATGATGTGAATTATGAGGAAGTGTTATCATTCTTTTATCCATTATTGCGCATAATATATCATGTGGTCTATCATGGTACCAGTCAAATTGAAGAGGTTATCATTTGGTAGAGACATATCATCTAACTTTGGGTGGCATTCTGTAAGCATGTTCTTTTCCTCTATTCAACACCTTTATCATTTATTCTTTGACATAAACTACTAGTTATGAAGGTGTTTGAATTAGTTTATGAACCTTCATAGGTTACTTATTTACCTTGAAAACATTATTTTTACCATGGTTGGTTTTGGGTGGAGAAATAGGTAATTCATTTTTTATGTTCATCAAGGCACATGCATATTTGTGGACATCCCAATATAAATTCTCGAATGAAGTGAAGGTTTTATGTAATGTTCATTATTTAATTGGAGAAAGAAGACACATAATAAATACAAATTACACTTCCAAGTCTAAGGATGTATAGTTTAAAGAATATAAAGTGTCCTTAAATTGAATAATATAGTCTTGCATAGGCTCATTCTCATTTTTTGTCAATGATTGAAAATGTTCCAATGGTAACTTAAGTAAGGTCTAATGATGAAAATTTGATAGGAATACATCTTTGAGTTTTATAAATTTGATAAGGAATCATTTGGGAGGCTATAAAACCAATCAAGAGCCCCTTTGGCTAAGCTATGATGAAAAGTATTAAATATCAAGATTCCATTTTGGGCCCAATGTCTAATGGAGTATATTTATATATTGTTTCAAATATATAGAAGGATCCCCTAAACCATCAAATGAGGATAAATTAGGGATGATAAATTTTGAAGGATAAGGATAGTCAAATACATCTCTAGCAATAGGTTGATAACATGAAGGTTGATACCAATATCATTACAATGTGAGATGTTATTTGAAACTTTAGGCATACAATAGGAGTAGGGGAAAGAACTTCATTTGTAAACATTTTTTTATTTTTAGCATAAAATGTGAATGAAGGAAGAAAAGGAACATTTTCTAGTTTGTTTACAACATTATGAGAGGGAAGAGTGTAATTTTCACTTGCATTTGTATTTTTCAAATAAGGGAGATAAAATGCAATGCTATTATTAATTTTCTTTGATTTATATAAGTTGAGATTTGAAAGAGAGGAATCAAATGTACTTGGGACTTTACTTATGTCCCCAAACAATGTATCTTTTATAACTAATTTATTATGTATTTCACATGCATTTTAATTTTTCCATTAAATAAAGAAAGGGTAAGGGGTGATACATGTATTTTTCTCATTACAAGTTAGATAAAAAGTAGGAATTTCATTATTTTCATTTGAGTCAGCCAAAGAAGGGATAAAATTTTAAACATGCATATCATTTTGAAAAGAATGCATACACTTGATTTCATCAACATTGGCATCATGGGAGATAGGAGAATTTTTTTTTATTTTTTTATTTTTACATTTGTATCATGGGAAAAAGAGAAAAATCATCAATTTTTGATACATCTAACGAATTATTCATGCAACATTTTGACTTATAATACCATGAATGCTATCATTTTGCATATCTATTTTATCATCATTGTGCAAGGTCTTAAAAAAATGTATAATTAGTTACTCTTTAAATCCTTCATCATTAAAAAGAGAATAAGTATGAGAATTAGGTTCCTCATACCCAAGAGGCATATCATCACACTCATAACCATATGATCAAGTGACATTATCATTTCATGGTTCATTTATACTTGCATTTTCATCATTAGTTATTTCATTATAATAATTATAAGAAAAATAAGGGGTTGGTTTCTCTTTTTAATATTTCATTAGATATTCATATGCTATGCATTGATTTTCAGGCACATTGAACAAGCGATCAAAAAGATGAATCTCTTTTGCATGGATTTAAATTAATGATTCCATAAGGATTTTAACTTTGCATAAAATTAAAAATTAACCAACCATAAGAACCAATGCATATATATAACTAAACATTCCTAAACTAGGCCCATGAAAGAAAATTATATTTGAAGAAAATATAAAACAATCTAAAATAAATTTGTAGAGAAGAAGAAAATCCCTACATGCAAACTAAGTTTTTGGCTCAATAAATAGAGGACGGATTCACTAAATATTTTTATTATTTTTGAGTTTACAAGATAAACATGCACGCAATAGAAGTTGTTTGAATTCAACAAGGTATTATTCATAATTCAATAATATACAATAGAGTTAAGACAATTTACCCATTCACACATGTATAATAAATACAATAAATACAAAGTAGCTAAGGGATAAAAGAGATCATATCAAGTTTGATATTTTGTTCTAAGGTATGATAGTGATCAGGAGTCATCATAGGGATGAATTATAATTTTATGCCTTGTTCATTACATGTTTTTATTGTTTTTATCCACTAGATGCTTGCATCAAATAGGTACAATTGCATTGATATAGGTGTCTACCTCTAATGTAGGTGTCTAGTCAAATATACACATATGAATGGATCTAGATTTATACCAGGTATGAATTGTCACATGTATAATTGTCATGTGACTCAAATTACATCCACCTATTCATGAGATCCATCTAATGAATAAAACCCTATTTCATTTTCCTTAGAACTCCTACAACTTGGTAAAAAGGGGTTAGCATGGGAGTCAAGCTAACCCTGACAACTTAGTTATTGTTAAGTGTTGCCTTCATAGAAATACTCCAAATAGGGCCTTAGAATCACATGTAGTTATCCTTCCTAGGCATGTGTATGTAATTTTAACTTTGGAACTATATGCTCTTTCTCCTATAGTAAACCATCATATAAATAATGAAAGAATATGGTGATAGTTTGATTACTTTGGATATTCAATTCAATATTATAGTGTGATTTGATAGCTATTAATGTAATATATTTTCTAATTAAAAATTTATTTATCAAGTTTATATGTGGTGTGATAAGACTATAACCTTTGTATATATAGGGGTCTCTTAATTTCAAATTATGACCTAGTGGTACACAAATAACTGACAATAGAATGAATAAAGGAGACTAAAAAATGGTCACAAAAGCAAAAGATAAAGAAAAATATAAAAGGATAGGTCTATACACTTGCATTTTGGTTGGAAACTTGCATCAACACAAGGGTCCAACATAGACATAGGTGTGTACAGGCTAAAAACATAGAAATGGCAGAATAACAAGTAGGGATCTTTGGTTCACAATGGATGAAAGGTATCAAAACAACATACGTGTCCAAAGGGATAGGTAAAATCAATCAAAATAGAGTAGAACTAAATACATCTATAAAATATCACTCCACTAGATATCTAACTCCTAGTCAAGAAGTCTAAACATAAAAAAATTTATAAAAGCATGCTTTGAATTATGTTTGTACCAAATATGGGTATCTACACATCTTGTAAAATTATTATTGTAAGGGTTAAACTATATGCATGCGGTGTACTACATTAATTGCTTTGTTGGTGGATCCACCTCCATAATTGGGAATATGTGTTTTGGGTGTTGATCATACACTTGGAATATTCCAAAGTATAATTTTTCTACATATATGAGTTTATGATCCAATGGTGTCATCCCAACCATTGTTTGACTCATCCTTATTATTGTTTCCCTTTTTTTCATCTCATGATGTGGGCACTTCATCCTAGAATGTCCTTATGTGCATTAGATAGTGCACCATATTTGTGGTCTTCTGGTATTATCTTTTGACTATGATGAACTACATTATTCTCCCTTCATCTAAATCTTTTGTTTTGATCTAAGTTATGTTACTTCCTATTGTAATCTCTCCATATTTTCCTTGAGGGAAGAGTTTGTCTCCCTCCTCCATGATTGAGCATCCAACTTGGAAGTCATATCTAGTGCTTTCACAAATGTGGTAACTATATTCCCATAAATTGAATATTTTATATATGGAATAAAGCTTGAAATGAACCATTCTACCCTCTTTTTTCCATTTATTAGTTCCTCTAATTTTTGCATGACTGCTTTGAATCTTTGGTCATATTCTTTTGCACTTTAAGTTTCATTTTGAATTAATTCTCACATTTTACTCACACTTTGTGGTGGAAAAAATGGAAAGTATAAGTCACCCTTAATCACTTTTTTTACCTTATCCCATGTGTTTGTGTGACCCAAGTATGCCTTCATGTACCATTTAAGTGTTTTATCTTTTAATGTACCTATGAAGTCAAAATCATATTTTTCTCATCTATGATGTTGTGATTCCTCCATATGAATCTAGTAATAACAATTTTTATTTTTCATCTTTTGTATCTTTGATGAAAAGAGTAAACTTCATTCTATTTTGAGTCATTTTAGAAGTGGTTGATTTACTACTTGCACTGCTACTATTCCAAATGCTAGTACCAATTTTTCTCAAAGTCACACTCAAACTCATTTGTCTTTTATATTTTCCTTACCTTACTAAAGGTCTTTATATTCATATATCTCTTCTTAGTCCTTCTTGAAAATTATTTTTCCCCAATACTTATACTTGGTTCTATAAGAACTCTCTACTTTTATCTATATCTTCATTAAATGTGTGAAAATTATTTTCTATCTCTTCTCCTATATGTACTTCTCTTTTTTTAATGAGTTTTATCATCTAATGTGAATTGGTATGGGGGTGGAATTTTTTTCTAAGGGATCCATCTCCTCATAGGGTCTCTTACTATTGGGGTTTTGAAATGGGGAATTTTTTCCTATCTCTTCTTCTTTTTATTCTACTTGTATAATATATTCCTCTCTTTGGTTAACTAATATTTCCTCTTTTACATAAAATTCATTATTATCCTTTATTTTTACTTCTTCCATATTATCTTCAGTGTTGTATTCTATTCCTTATGATCTATCCTAACTCCTTAGTGCATACATATCTTTGGTGTTTTACTCTTATGCATGTTCACTTTTTAATGTTTTTCTTTATTCTCTTTTATATATCTTCATTCCTCTAC
This sequence comes from Torreya grandis, assembly GCA_037957365.1. NCBI lineage: Eukaryota > Viridiplantae > Streptophyta > Pinopsida > Cupressales > Taxaceae > Torreya > Torreya grandis. Next base: position 330,413 of record JARHVA010001145.1, read on the forward strand.
TATGGTGGTCTCCTTTATTTTTAATCTTATTTTGGTATTATTATATTTATTTTTTATTTTTATCCTATATTTATTACTATGATGGCTGCTGTGGCCATATCTACTTCTCATATGTCTCATCCACTGAGGTTGATACTAGTCTTCATTGTTTGGGCTTTCACTCATAGGATTTTGAAGAGTTTTAGTGTTCTTAATAGTGTGGATAGGTCCTATATACCTTTTCATATATCATCCATAACCTTATTTATTTTTATTTTATTTTTCTGAGTTATCATCTAAGCTTTCTCATCCTCCATTTGTTTCCTTATCTCCTCATTTGTCATTTTTTTCTTCCTTGACTTATAACTTATCCCTTCACTCTTTTTCTCTTTGTCCCCTAAACTAATATCCTCCTAATTCTTAGTATTTTATTTTTATTTCATGCCCCTAACATATTATTTATCCCCCCCGCCTAAACTATTTATTCTATATATTATAATGTGTCACATCCTTTTAGGATCTCCCCTCTTTTTATATAGCATCCCTTAGGTGTATGGACTCTAAAGGAATTGTCTACTATTCTTGACCAACCCATTATCTTAAAAAAAATTACGGGTAAGAAATGATATGTTTTTAAAGAACCTATCTCATGGACCATCCAAGAATTATAATTTTTTGCATAAAATCTTGTCCAATCTTGGGTTTCCTAATTGATCAATAATGCATTAAGTGTGGTCTCAACCTAATAATTTATCACCTAGGTCTAAATTTCATTAATATTTTTAAGGGTGTCTAGTTTCTTTGTTGTCCACTTGATAATTTTTTGAATCCAAATGAGGATTCCCTCAAAATATTTATTTTGTCTTAGGATCCAAGACCATAATGGTTCCACAGGTGTTACCTAGAACTCCTTGTCCTATGGTCTCAATAAATCAACTTTTATTTTTGGTAGTGAGTTACCTATTCTCTTTGCTTTTGAGTGGAATTTTTATGATTATTTTTTCCCACCACACTTATATTTATTTTTAACGGAAGCTTCCAAAATAACAATGGATATTTTCCTATAGACATTAGTTAACCAAAGTATGCATGGCACCACCAAATGTTGACTTAAAATATAGTACTAGGCACATATATATGGGTTTAAGATAACTTCAATTAGAGCTAAAATTTCACAAAGATTAGTATTTATTTATTTGTTACTTATTATATCATGTAATTATAAATTTTGAATTAGGTGCATACATCACATACATAGTACACATGTATTTCCTACTCTAACTCTCTTTGTTCATATATATATAAGTATGAAATATTTTTTACATTCCATAGTTCCATTTGATCTACACCTCCTCTCTCTTTCTCTATTAAAATATCTCTTCACATTATATAAATCACAAGTATTGTTACTTATCTATGTTATTTCCTCCTTATTCACTTTATTCACTATCTTTGTTATGTTATATACCTTTTACAAAATTATGGTATAAATACCTATTTGATACCTTTATAACATGACTATACATGTCTTATATGAAATGTCTCTTATTCATATACCTTTTTTGTGCTACTAAAAAGTGTTGTACTTTACCATGTTGTGTAGGAAGGTAGAATCTTCCATTCCATCAACCTAGAGATGTATAATGTTGTGTTGGAAATTTCTCATGATGATGTAATGGTGGTGTCATGGAGGTGTCCTGGTGAGTGGATGAAGTACCTTGATAGTTTATGTGACAATGACAAAGTGTGCAATGTGTTTGTTCTTGTATATTTGAAGGTGACTTAGTTGATCTTGAGTTTAACTGATCATAGGTGTTCAAGGTTGAGTATGGTGATTGGATCATGTGAAATAGGTCCCTAATATGTTAGATATGCTTTGATATCTTATGTGCATGAATGGATTTCATCTGGTAGTTCATTATTCTTATCTAGACACTTAGGGTCTGGTAGCAGAAAAATTGAGTAGGTAGTTTGATGGCATCACCATTACCATGTGGGAAGGAGTCAAGGGGATTAGGTCATATGGTTGTGATCACATTATTCCCTAGTTGTTATGTGCTAGATCTCAAGTCATGCATCAAATCATGGTCAAATTTATGAGGGTGCAAAGTTGGCTTCTCAGTCAAAATTTATTGTTTTCCCATACTTAACCAAATTTACAGTTGGTCAGAAAGAGTTGAGTAAGCATGTTGATGAGGTTATCATTCACACACATGGAGGTGTTAAGAAAAAATGATCATATGGGTTTTTTCATTTTTATGCCTAGTTTATTTGCACAAATTTATAGATCATGTGATGTACCACGTCAAAAGAAATGCATATGTAAATTTGGGCTCCCAAGCAGTTTGAATGTGGTTTCCCATACTTAGCCAATTTTGTAGTATGGTAGAAAGAGTCAAGTGAGCATTTTTATAGGGTTATATCTTGCACATGTGAAGGTGTCAAGAGAAACTGATCATATGGGTTTGTTTAGTTTTGAATATAGATGATTTATGCTAAATTTGAGATCATGCGTTAAAGCATGACAAAATTTATGGATGCTTAAGGTTAGCCTCTCAAGCTTATTTTGATATGGTTGGCTTTGTGATAGAAGATTTTGAGAAGGCACTTTAATGGCCTTATATCTCCCTTGCATAAGGGTTATAGGAGCTACTTGTTATATGGTTGGATTCTCCAATGTGAAGAGATCATCTAGTCTAAATTTGATATCCTATGAGTAAGCACAAAAGAAGTTAATAAGGATATAAAATGGCTACTCAAGCATATTAAATAGGTCCCCATACTTAGTAATTTTTGAAAGTGTTAAAGCTCAAGCAAGATCAGTTGTGCACATTGATTCCAAGAAGTTAAGAAGAAGCAAGATGAAGATAGGTGCATGATGTAAAATGACTAAGAAAAGATATAGGATAAGGATCCAATGATGAGTGGGAATTCATATAGTTTAATCAATGGTGAGCATTGATTGTTAAAGACATGCTTGATCCATAGAGATCGATGGAGCATGTTGAGTCAAAGTTCTTAGATTGAATGAGATGAGGTCAATGTGACTAATGTTTAACATTTGGATTTGGCATTCTATGCATTAAAGCTCAAACAAGATTGATGATGTGTATTTGATCTAAGCTGAGATTCTATGATATTAGAGCATTGTGTTTGAAGGTTAATTGTGACTGTTGTTATTCAAATATTTGATTTTAACATAGGAAAAACTAGAGCTCTGTATTTTGACCATATCTTTCAATAAAAGACAACTTTGCTCATTTAGTAAAATTCAAAGTGGTGGAGGACTCTAAGGCATATACATATATATATATATATGAAGATTTGAAAGTGATTATAGACAAAGATATTGAGCTTAGAAGTTGACTATGTGTTCATGCTTGTTCTGCAAGTGACTCGTGAAGGATAATTGAGATTGTATTGATTTTATTTCAATGTTTCATGGTAAATTAAGATATTATAGAGTATTATATACTCCATGAGTATGCTCTATGTGGATTTTAGAGTTGTGATTAATCTATCTTGAGTATTAAAAATGCTTAATAAGTTGACTATGTGTTCATTCATGGTAACTATGTGCACTAGGTTAGTGTTTAAGTTGTTTGAATATATGTAGAGGTGAGCTAAGTTGACTATGATAATTTGAGGATGTCTAAGGGGAAATAATGAGTGGAACCATGTATTTAAAAGTGGTTCCATGTTATTTTTTCTCAAGGTAATGCTAAAGGAGTGAATGGGTTCGCACGAGACCTATAAGGGCTATAAGGGCCTTCTTAAAAGGTGTAGTTCCTTAAGGGTGACCCATAAATGCTATGGTCAACATATGAAGATTGTATTAAACTATGTCTTCATGTTAAATATTCACTTAAGTGCTAAGGCATGCCTAATGGCCAATCAAAGTAGTGATTATCAAGATTGCTTTATAAATAGTGAAACCAAATTTGATGGTTTCTAGACTTTGTGTGAGAGACAAAGGAACAATTAGAGAGAGGATTATGTGTGTGTTTTATGGATTAAAGGAGGGATAGAGTGAACTGGGGATGTGTTAAAGAGAATAATATATTAAGGACTATTTTTATGACATGTTGGTCATAATTCTATTGGCAGAATAGTGCTCTTATAGATTGAGTGTCAGTGAAGGAGAAGAGTGATAAGCAAAGGTCCATCATCAGGTGTTGTAGACATCAGTTCAGAGGTGGATTTTTCATAGGTTTTATTGTGTCAACTAAGCATCTAAAGTGGTTATAGCCTCCTTACAAGGTGACACTTGATAAAAGGTCTGGTTGTTGTTACAGCTCAATTAGACAGGTGTGGTAGCACCTTGTGAGATTGGAGTGTCACTAAATAGGGATTGTAGTTCCTTGATCATTTGTAGATGGTCTAAATTAGATCTTGTTATTATATGATAGTAGTCTAATTATAGATTCGAGTGGGTTTTATTCCCCAAGAGGGTTTTTTGCATATGTCATGTGTTATGTGATTGATCTTACATTATCTCTCTTATTACTATGAATGATATGTATGCTTCATGAATGCTTATGGTAACTGGTTAAGTATTTTTGAAGATCAAAATTGAATTTGGATTATTTGGTCTCATTTATTCACCCCCCAATGATTTTACCTCTAACATATTGTTTTAGTAAGGCTTGAGTTTCTACAATGCTTTTCTTATGTGTTTGTATTCTTCTAAATAATCCTATTAATAGGACCCATTTATTTTATATTTAGTTTAGTAAACCCACTTTCACCTAATTAGTTTTCTTCCTTTCAAAAGTGGAACCAAGTCCTAACCTTTTTTCTTCTTTAGAGAAAGAATTTATATTGTCATAATTTCATATCATTCAGGGTGTTTATAGGTTTGATTATAAGTCACTAGATCATGAGCCAATGTTAATTATGTCAATTGTGTAAAACCATATTGATGTTTTAATCTTGTCCTATTTGAATCTCTTGAACCCCCTAATAATGCATAAGCCTCAGTGCAAACCCATTTTGGTAGAGGTTAAGTTTTATATTTAGTTACATTTTGACTAATTTACGATACTAGAAATGGATGAGTATGGTGTTTCCAACTACGTCTCATCATTTAATTGTATTGATTCTCAGATTGGGAATCATCTAAACTACATTATTCTTCATAAGGTATCATAAGTTATGTCTAGCATAACAAAAACTAATGAAGGATGATGAGAATATGTTGGCTCATAAGCTTGGGGTTGTTTATCAACCAATACATCTTGATGTTGAACTATTTTAGTGGTGCCTATAATAAGAAGATAATATGGCTTTACATCTTCATAGTAGCCAGAAAAGATACAAGGGTGGCCCTTCCTTTCCATTTCTTTATTCTTATCATCTAGGATATGCATCCATTCATTACATCCAAACATTTTGAAATATAAAACATTGGGATTAAAACCAAACCATTTTTATTTAGGAGTCATATCTTGCATTGTTAAGTAGGAAGTGTTATTTTGAATGCAATTTACACACAGAAATACCTCTACCCAAAATAAGGGAGGTAAATCCTCAGAATGTATCATTCAATTGGAAATTTCCTTAAGTGTATGGATTTTATGTTTAGCTACACCATTATACTAAGGGGTGTAGGCACAATATACTAGATTTTAATGTTTGCCTATTCAAAAAAAATGATACTCTGATTGTTGAAAAAATATCATCTATTGTTTTTTATGAGATGCTAAATATTTCTCTCCGACGGGTTTTCAAGAAAGGGATTTGAAAATATTTAAGTGCTCAAAGACTTCAATTTTATTTTTTAAATAGTAGACCCATATTATACAAGATAAATCATAAATGAATGTAATTACATATTTATGTTTCTAAAAAATGTGTGGGATGAACATAATATCATTGCAAACCAATAACAATTTCTGACTAGCCCTCAAATATTTTTCCTTTGGGAAATGGATCTGTGTGTTATTTTCCAAGTGTACAAATTAGAAAACCTGTCTTTGATTTTTTTTTATAAATAAATTACCATGTTATGCTTACTAAGTTCCTATAATGAGAGAGAGTTTAGATGACCAAACTATCAAAATGCTCATTCCAAAGTTTAATCAAGTTATTAACATGTGCAATCATGGCTTGTGAAGGTTGAATTAACACAAAGTTGTCAAATTTATAGTCTTGATTGGTAATAAAATATGCAAATGGATACAATAACATACTAGTCTTTTACATTTCTAATAATAACATCTATAGGTTTTAACTCAATAATTTTGCTTTCATTTGATTATGTGATTTATAAATGGATAGGTGGTTAGTAGACAAGCCTGAAATGTGGATAAATTTTCCAAATACACCATTCTCCAAGCCTGAAATGTGGAGAAATTTTATAAATACACCATTCTCCATCTCAATAGACCCTTCACCCTCAAAAATTAGATGAATAGAACTGCCCACAAATATTTTAGTTTTGTGGTTTTGTTTAGAGCCTTCATGTGCCATGTAGTGAAATGATCTTGAATCCAATGTCTATTCAAATGCAAGGGATTTGACTATTTTTGAAAAAATGGTAACTCATGTCTTGGATGGAGGAAGCTATATTTTTTTGAATCTATGCCATTTTCTTAAAACAGTGATATTCAACATGACCTAATTTACCACACAATTTGCAATCTTTTTTTGTTAACATTTGCATTCATTTTCCCTTTGTCTTTGTCATGACAAGAGGAAGAGTTCTACAGAGTTTATTTATTATCCTTAGGCATAGGCATTGTTTTACCTTTTTAATTTTTAGGGCCCTTTCCTTTTTTAGAGTTAGTTGTGATGTCACATTAGCATAATTGATTACTAATACCTATTCTTAGTACCTCCAGGTCATATGTCACCAATAAAAATCATTGTTTCATGTTCTCGCTAAAGTTGCACATAAAACCTACCAAAATTTGGTTCCACATATGCAATGCCCAAAGAAACTTGTTGTGTGTAATGGTTTGAAACAAAGACTAGGTATAGATGACTTAATTTTGACAAAACACTCAGAATGAATTTTTCATTAGACTTAATTTCACCAGTTTTTTCAAGGAGAAATCTAGAGCATTTGGCTTGAGTGATAAAATCCTTAATCTAAGGATATTTATTATCACTAAGAGCTTCAATCTCATTTTCCATATGACATGTTTGCATTTTACCATGCTTCCCAAAAACATCCTCCAAGATAGTCCAAACTTCCCACCGTAATATTTTGCCCTGAAAGTGGAACCTAAATTCAAAGGACATTGATTAACCTATGAGACCTTTGGCTTCATCATTGTTATTTTTTAATTTGGCTTGTTTTCAAAGGTCAAAAGGAGCAATTTCTTTACTTATTGCCATAAGGTAACAACCCTTTATAAGTAGTACATCAATGATATACCCTTTATAATTGAAGTAATTTAAACCTATGATAATTACATTTGTTTTAACCATGGTATAATATAAAAAATTGTTGCAAGTAATATTAATCTAGAGAATTAAAAGTTATCTCAATTTTTTTCTACCACACACACCTTTTGCAGTTCCCTTTCACTATTATGTTTTAAAACTGAGTCTCAAAATAAGATTTTTGAAATTGCAACTAAAGCAGAGTTTTGAACAGAGACTGAAACATGAATTATTTACTATAATAAAACATGTATTTAGATATTTTAATTGAACGAGAATTGTGGATCTCAACAAAGATATGGCAATAGTGTGCAAAACTTCTAAGTATTCCCAATATTTATATGGAATTACTAAGATATGTGTGATTGATATGTAGGCTCTTTGATATACTAATCCCAATTGTAAATAGTGAATATGACCCAAATGGCACTGATTATGGAGGTTTTCACTATTTCTATAATTGTATTATCCCATCTCTAAGGTAGGTAGAGAGTAACTCCCTAAGGCTAATTGTTTACTAGTGCACCACATAATCAAATGGTTGAAAGGCTTCTTATTGGTAAAAAGAAAAAAAAAATATAGGTGTTTCTTGCATAACTTGAGGTATATGGAAGCTAAAATATGTACAGAACATTTTTTGAAGCTTTGGTATTGGGGGGACTACCTTCACTTCACTAAAAAAAAAACCACTTGGTCAATAACCATAATTTTATGTAAGTTTTAAAATTGTTGGAATATAATTTATAACTTAGGGAATTTCTACTGAAAAAAAGAATACATGTTCAAAGAATTTAGAATATCTTAAAAATGGTAGTGATTCCAATATCTCAAATGAATATAAAAGTGCTTTAAAAAACACAATATAATTTCCTATAAAAAATTAGCCTAACATATTTTTCTAAAATTTTGGAACATGTCTTAAAGACACTAAAAACATTATACAAATGCCAAATCAACACATGGCATAGAAGGATTGTTTGTTTTACAGGTCAACATCTATATTTTGGTAAAATTTTGAACAAACAAAGCACTTTTATTTTTACATGGTTCCCATGGTGGACCAAAACTACTATATAGATGCCAAATCAACACTTGACATAGAAAGACAATTTGTTGAAAAGATCAAGATGTTAGGTTGTGGAGCTAAAAGCTTCACTGATGCAAATAGAGGAGGAGGTTGCAGAAGGGTTGCAGAGCATCTCAGACGCCGGTGTCGGTCAGGCCAACCGACGTCGGTAGGATTAGACCAAAAGGCAACCAACATCGGTTATAAGTCGGCCAGCGTCGGTGACCCCCAGGCAGACAGGGACCGACGTCGGTCACTTGTGGTTCGAGCTATGAGTATATTACCGGTAGTTGGTTGATGAACCAAGTGTTTGCATGTTTAGAGCTAATTTTAGACTGAGAGCTGCGGATCTAATTATTGTAATTAGATGTCTAATTATTGTTTGAATGAGATCTATATATTAGACTCATGGTTGTATTGTAAACTTGTGCTAGAGAGTAAGAGAGCATTATTATAAGATCCTTCTGTGTGTGAGGTGAGCAATGGTGTGTTCCTCCTAGTGCCATAGTACCAAGGTGGGTGCTGGATTGGAGAATCAGCAGGGTTCTTCAAGAGTGTATGATCTTGGTCATCAGGTGAGCATGACTTCTATAGGAGATCTACATGGTAAGTAAGATCATTGATATGCATGTGTATTTGTGTGCAAGGTTGAGGTTCACAAGTGTGCAAAACCATATTGATTTGCAGGTGTGCAAAGTTAGAGAGGACAGCAACACAACAGGGAGCAGTATCAGGAGAGATCTACTTGGAGTACAGGTGTGTACTCAGAGCAAAGAGGAAGGCAAGGAAGATCCTTCCATAAGTAAGGTCTATTGAGGTGCAAGTTGTTGCAGGTTCAGGGGAGATCTACTTGGAGTACGTTTGTGTACTTGTGGAGTGCGTGGAGCACTTGTGGTGTGCGTGGAGCATAGGGGTAAGGTGAACACCAACTCAGTGTTTGAGTTGGGTGTTGGGACCTAAGAGAGAGAGCTTTGAGGAGATAATTATTGTTCACTTGAGGTGTGGAAAGCCTCTGAAGAGGTGGTGGAGAAGAAGTGGCATCTTCTTTATTGTATTATTTTCTGCAAGAGTTTTAATACAAGTTGTGTATTGTCTCTCATATCTTGTGTTATTTTTGGATTCTAGTTACTTGTTGATTCTGGTTATTTCCACATATTAAGTTGCTTGTATTTTGGTAATCAATTGTGTGCTTCCGATTATTCATATCCCAACATGTGGTATCAGAGCTAAGGTTGCAGGAAGTAGGTTTTGTGTTTGGTTACAGGTCACTCTCAGGGGTTTTTGATTGAGTGGGAGTAGAGCAATGGTAGATCAAAGTAAGCTAAGAATGGAGGAGTTGAAAAGCACAGATGGTCACTTACGGTCCTATGGAAAGAAAGAGCAGGTAAAAGAAGATTTTTGGTTGGTAGCAGATCAGCATGAAGGAATTGAAGATGCAGATGTAGCAGGTGTTGTTGCACAGGATGCTCTGGGAGGTTTCTTGGATAAAGTTGAATCTTGGATAACAGATTCGGTTGCCTCTTTCCATGCAGCCCCAGGTAGAGGAGCTGGTGAGCCTTGCCAAAGAATTGGCAAAGGGGAAGTGAAGCTGAAATTACAGGTGGCCAACACATGGGTGTTGAAGGAGGTCATGCAGGTCCCACGTTTGGAGATGTGGCTAATTTCTTCAGAAGAGTTGGGTGATGAGAGATGCACGAGAACTCTCACAGTGGATGCACTTGAATTAGCTGGTGGTAAGAAAACAAGTACTCTTTATCTACTTGTTTATATTACTGATTCTTCTTTTGTTGCAGAGACGTGGCTTTTTAGGCTTGGCCACATGAGCAAGAAGGAGATGCATGTTCTTAAGTGGAAGACAGATATATTTGATAGGCTTAAGAACTGGAAAGCCTTGGTGTTTATAGAGGAGATGGCAGACAGAGACCAGTGGATGGGGCTGGGTACTTCTGGGCAGGGCAGTTTGGACATGGGTGTTGATTCAAAGGAGCTCGTGGGTAAAAATTCATCACTCACAGGAAACATAGGTACTAGCATCGGTAAGAAAACTGATGTCGATAGTAGGTAAGATCGACATCGGTCACGAGGACCGACGTCGGTAGCAGGAGGACACCGACGTCGGTAGGGTTGGTAGTCAGCACAGGCGCAAGAATCAACGTCAGTCGAATGCAGACTGTGTGGTGACCGAGGTCGGTCACTGTAACAAATTTTGGGTGGACAGCAAGCTGTCAAGGAGTCTTAAACACCCATATGGAGGACTGAAGATGTAAGTAAGCCTCAAATTTTTTGTTCCTCTTCTTTACACTCGTTGTTTACTACAGAGTAGGAAGGATCCAGGAAATAGGTGGGAGCGTGGCAGGTATATGATGCAGAACCAAGCAGAGACTTGGTAGGGTTGCCAGTAGGTATGAAAGCCATAGAGACGAATGGATACCTTAGTTGAAGAATAGAGAGAATGGACACGTGAGACGGAAGGCCGATCATAAGGTCTTCAGGAGCTGCAGGATAGTGGTACAAGTTTTGACAGGTGGAAGACGAAGCATGGCTTTAGTCAATGTCAGGGTAACTACTGTGGTTTGACTTACTAGGGGGATGGTGATTGCAACATCATTCTGTTGCTGTATGTGGATAGTATGCTAGCTAGCAGGGGTGTACATATAGGGTTTTGTTGAGCTAAGGGTAAGATTAGTTTAGTGGTTTGATATGAAGAATTTGGAGCAACAAAATTCTTCAGCATGGGGGACATGAGAGATCACAGGTTGATTTTGTCTCTAGTGGGAGCTAATGTGAATCAGGTGTTGGCAAGATGCAGGATGCAGAATCAGAGCACACCAAAGGCTAGACAGTTCAGTGTCTAAAATCACATGAGGTCTGGTATAGACCTGAGTTTTTCCAAGCAATGGGAACTGTCAGAGAGTTAGGAGCCAATTCAGAGAAGTGAGTTCTCAGGGATTTGAGAGGGACCAGCAGCAGGGATTCATGCTATTTAGGGTCAGGACTTCACTACATGTGTTTGTAGGTTTGGATGCGGCAGGGTACTCGGATGACAGGGTGTACACCACAGGTTGTGTGGTGGGTTGTCTTTAGGATTGATCTTGAAGAGGGATATAAGCCAAAAAATAGATTAGACGGGGTACATGTACAAGTACAGTGCAGTTGTTTATCTCCAAGTGGGAGATTGTTAGGTTGTGGAGCTAAAAGCTTCATTGATGCAAACAGAGGAGGAGGTTGTAGAAGGGTTGCGGAGCGTCTCAGACACTGGCGTCGGTCAGGCCAACTGACGTCGGCAGGATTAGACCAGAAGGTAACCGACGTCAGTTATAAGTCGATCGGCGTCGGTGACCCCCAGGCAGACAGGGACCGACGTCGGTCACCTGTGGTTCGAGCTGCAAGTATATTACGGGCAGTTGGTTGACGAACCAAGTGTTTGCATGTTTAGAGCTAATTTTAGACTGAGAGCTGCGGATCTAATTATTGTAATTAGATGTCTAATTATTGTTTGGATGAGATCTATATATTAGACTCATGGTTGTATTGTAAACTTGTGCTAGAGAGTAAGAGAGCATTATTATAAGCTCCTTTTGTGTGTGAGGTGAGCAATGGTGTGTTCCTCCTAGTTCCACAGTACCAAGGTGGGTGCTGGATTGGAGAATCAACAGGGTTCTTCAAGAGTGTATGATCTTGGTCATCAGGTAAGCATGACTTCTATAGGAGATCTACATGGTAAGTAAGATCATTGATATGCAGGTGTATGTGTGTGCAAGGTCGAGGTTCATAGGTGTGCAGAACCATATTGATTTGCAGGTGTGCAAAGTTAGAGAGGACAACAACACAACAGGGAGTAGTATCAGGAGAGATCTACTTGGAGTACAGGTGTGTACTCAGAGCAAAGAGGAAGGCAAGGAAGATCCTTCCATAAGTAAGGTCTATTGAGGTGCAAGTTGTTGCAGGTTCAGGGGAGATCTACTTGGAGTACGTTTGTGTACTTGTGGAGTGTGTGGAGCACTTGTGGTGTGCGTGGAGCACAGGGGTAAGGTGAACACCAACTCAGTGTTTGAGTTGGGTGTTGGGACCTAAGAGAGAGAGCTTTGAGGAGAGAATTACTATTCACTTGAGGTGTGGGAAGCCTCTGAAGAGGTGGTGGAGAAGAAGTGGCATCTTCTTTATTGTATTCTTTTCTGCAAGAGTTTTAATACAAGTTGTGTATTGTCTCTCATATCTTGTGTTATTTCTGGATTCTAGTTACTTGTTGATTCCGGTTATTTCCGCATATTAAGTTGCTTGTATTTTGGTAATCAATTGTGTGCTTCTGGTTATTCATATCCCAACACAAGAAATAATTTTTGGTAACTTTTCAAGTCAAACGAAGAAATTTAATTTTTTTCAAACTTTTAGTACCCCACTACATTCACCAATTTATGATCAACCAAGATCCCTTAAAGGTGAGGTGAGAGCATAAGATTGGGTATATATAATAGGCCACTAAAATTAAGGCTTGAAATTCAATATATAGAAAAAATAAAACTATCTAGCTGAAAATTATGTGTTGTAAACACATAAACAAAAGATCTATACGCTCCACAAAATTTTACTACAAGAGGTGAAGCTTTTATAGCTCTTATACCATATTAAAGTGACTAAATATACTCCAAAATTATTGTAGCTACCATAAGACTTACACCCAAAATACATAAAATATTTTAAATCAATGTAAACTTTAAATAAAAATAATATATAGATTTACCACATAAAGCATGATTGCCTCTTTAGATTAAAAAGCTATATCTTAAATTCATTAATATAAGAATAACTCTCTTTCACAGTAATTGTCTTAACCACTAACACTTTATATTTTTATATAGATAAGAAAAAGATTAGAGATAAGGTTTGAAGATTACTTAATTTGAATAATAAGTCTACTTTAAAGCAAATTTATATAACAAATCTTTTTTGAAGATAAAACTTTACTATTAATAATAAAAATTACTCAAATCAATAACTTGATTGATATTCTTTTCTAATAATAATAATATATGGATGAGTGTATATAATGATTATCTACTAATTATTTTGCAAAAAGTATTATAAATGTATTTTAAAATCATAAAATAATGTATAAATAATCAAATATACTAATAATAATATGTTTTTTCAATATCTATTTTCCTTCCCTATAGAAATAAAATATAAATGAGAATTTAGTCCTTCCTACAAATTTTGATTATCATTTTGTAAAAACAATATTGCAATGTTATGTGTTGTCAATGTAAAAAACATGTATTGTATTTTTTGTATAACATACTAATGTGTAATAAATTTGTTTATTTTAGTTTATTCTTTTTTATTTATATTTTTTTAATTAATGTATTATTAGTTACATATAAATAAAATTACACATATATTTTTGAAAATTTGTATATAAATAAAAATGTAAACCCTTTTGAAATCATGATAAAACCTATCTTTCAAAGTAAAAATGATAGTTTCTTAGAGATTGCTACTAACAATGAAAATAAAGTAACCTATGTACTCTTGTCAATATCAAGATCAATTAAAATATAATGTATAAATAATAATCCAAATAATAAAAAAGACATCCAAATCATGCAACTAGCAAAAATTAAAATAAAAGAAACTATCAAATCTCTTAAACTGACTATAATTAAATTAAAACATATAAACAATATTTTTCTTGAATTTTTTTACGTTCAATATTATTTATAATTTATATTTATATTTAAATATTATAAAATTAAATTTTCTTATCAATATAAACTCTTTAATATTTTATACTTCATAAATGTAATAATAATTAAATTGATAAATCATATCACAATTAACCCATTTACAACATACCTTCAAACTCCATATTTATTACCATTTACTATGAACAAAATTAGAATATGCTTCTCACATGGAATTTGAAATTGGTATGAAATAAGTTTATTCCTACGATTAAGCAAAAGTTTAGTACTTTTATTTACAAATATTTCACACTTAAATAAAGGAGAAGTTTCCATTCTCAGTAGTGGAGAAGTGCCCTCCATGGAATACTTTCAGTAAAGGAGAAGTGCCTTTTGAAGAGTGTATACTAATGTTGAAATTAATTCTATATATATATAGTCATGAAGAAAATGATGATAAATCATATTTTAAATTATTTTTTTGAAATATATTAAAATAATTGTTATATAATACTTAAATAAGATATAAATATGTTATATATCAATATGTTAATTATTGAGAATGTAATATATCATAGAAGTTGTATAAATAATATATAGTACCATGAACCTTCTCTTGTCTATATATGTTAAGAATTTAGTCTCCCTGCACGCTTATATATGTTAAGAATTTAGTCTCCCTGCATGCCAGTAGAAAAAAGAAAAGTTGATGTAGGCACAACTATGAAGAAGAAATGTAGAGATTTTGACGCAAAAACTTTGAAAATGGAGGCGAGGGAATTGTGAGAAAGATGGTTCTCGATGGACAATGAAGGACCTCTTTTCTAAACAAGTGAGAATACATGTTTTAGTTAGCAGATGATGGTTATGTCATTCCCAGTTAGCTTGCCCTTTGTTGCCTTATGCCTTTGGATTGTTTTTGTTTGTGCTTCTTTAGAAGGTTTAGTAGAAGATTTGCGGAATGGTGCAGTCTTTCTCCCTTAGGTTATTTTGTTACCTTTTGATGGAAGTTTAGAGGCTTGTTAGACTTCTTAAGTTGTTAAGGTGTGTATCTTTAGTTGGTGGCATACTGTCAATTTTTGTCCTCTGATATTTTCTAATTCTTTTTATCCTCAGTTAGTTACAAAGATTGGGTCCTTGTTTATGTCCCACTAGTTCATAATTCCGATCAAAAGCATTTATCTATAATAAAAAATATATATAATACTATAATAACGATTAAATAATACCAATTCAAATATAATAAATTATGTATTTAACTCTCATTTCAACTATTAGTATATGCTCACCTACTTATTAACACTTCCCTTCGTAAAGGGTCATAGTTATTATAACATATTGACAGGGCTTAGCGTACGGCCAAGATATGTTTCGATCTCATTCTTTCAGTTGGCTCCTATTATTTTCCAGCCTAAATTGTCTTTACTGAAGTATGGTAGAAATCCTACATAATCAACAACTCTTTTTCTTTGTTGATTTTTCGTTGTCATTTTGGTTTTTTGTTCTCTATTTTTTCTTTTCCTTAATTCTCATCATCTTATTTCATTAATTTTACATTTTTTTTTAATTACAAAAACTAAACTTTTAATTATATTTCATACCAATTCATAACTCCAATTAAAAACATTAACTTTATCAAATAAAAATTATAATATATTCACAACCGCTCATAAAAACCATATCATATAAAATAACAATTCTTGGTAAGCACTCCCTTAAAGTGGTTCCATACTCGATTCATAAATTTTAATGTTGGGTGGTACAGATTTCAATGTTTATTCTATTTGACCACGGTATTAACATATATTTTATACATGATTATAATGTCTTATGCTTCTTTTAAAAAAAGCTTTGAGATGAGAATGTCAAGTGATTGAAAAGCTTCTATTTGTGTTGTTTAAATCATATCGTTGTGACTTTAATGAATGTATATGAGTAGTAATTTTATTTATTTATTTATTTATATATATATAATTAAATTATTAAAGTATTGAGGCTTTTATAGTCTATGAGATAAAAATAATAATTTAAAAAACACATATGTGCTGGTTTTTGATTAATTTATTAATTTTTAGATTTTAAAGATATTTTTATGACCATATCAATTGAATAGTTTAATTTGTTCACTTTAAAATTGTTTTAATGATTTTAAAATTTTCATATTTTATATATATAATATATATGTAGGTAATAATTTTTTTTTGGGAAGATTTAATGTATATATTTAAATTATTTTAAAATATATATATATATATATATATATATATATATATATATATATATATATATATATATATATATATTAATAATTTTTTATTTATCTGTTACTATATTAGTTTAAGATGATTTTTATGAATAATTATTATAAAAAATAAATATTGAGTATTGTAATTTATTTACGATAGATTAAAGGTCATTAACAACAGAGAAACAACAAATATACGACAGTCAAACAATAAACTATAATTAGATTAGAAGACAACCATGGCAAATGCACTACTTGTTAATCAAAGTTTTATTCTTATTTGTTAACAATGAAGATAATGGGTGAATATAAACTACATCTTTGAAGGTTGAACCATCTAATATCTTTTTTTATTGATAATATTTTTATAACATGTAATGTTTTATAAGTCATGTCTATAATGATATCCATGCCAAGTATAAATATAGTTTGAGGGTTGACAATTTCGTTGACTTGTTTACAAAGGAAAAGTTAGATGATATATCAAGTTTTCTAACCAAGATTTATAATAGAAGAGTTAGCATCGAAAAAACTCTGAAATCTTACATGATCAAAAAAACAACTTTCGTATTAGAAAGTTGTGTTAATATAAAACAGTTCTATTATAACCCTCGATCCCATAGACTACTCGATCTCATAAATATTTTTGAAATCTGTCATTCATTCATATCTTATATTTCTTATCAAAGATTAACCCAATTACAATCTTTTATCTATATAAATAAAATTAAAGATTTTCACAAACATTGTTAATTGTAATGAGATTTGCCCTGATTATTTTTAATTGTAATGGGATTTGCCCTCCTTAAAGATTTGAAATTTGACTGCTTTATTGGATGAAGATAATTTGGACATCATTTGTCAGTGAATAAAATACTTGGAGAATATTGGAAAACGCCAAATCCCCACCATTAAAATTTAAAAAAAGAGAGAGGATAAGGCTACCATGACTCAAAATCCCACTCCTATACGTTTGGGGGCCTATACATTGACCCTTTTGTCCAATAATTTGATCATGTGGATGGATAGATATACAGTAGATATATATCTTAATCCAAACTAAAAGTCCACGATGTGGATGGATACACAAAAGGGAAGGGAAATTAGATTGGCATTCATACACCCAATTTAGGAAGAAGAGGTCAAATATAGAAGAGACACCATAGCCAACGTAAGCAAGGCAAGACAGAGATATTGACCACCTAATCTTAAGTGGCCCACAATTAGATAACGGTCATGTTTTTCTAATATATTACTGTTGTCCGTTACATAACGGTGATCGAAAAATTAGGTTTGGTGTTGGGCAAGGTGAAGGGAAGCGCGGAAACATCCGACAGGAAACGCCGCCTCCGAAAAGGTGGGGGCCTTAGAGCCGTTGGATGTGGCCCAGAAATCATGATCGTCTATGATTATGGTCAGGCATAGAGTGCGTATCTGACAGAGCGATGGGTCCCACCATCTTGACCTCACATGACCAGGGGCAACCGGCACGTGCATGGGGACACGTGCTGGGAATGGGTGGGACCCTTTTTTACGGATAAGGCGGCAGGGACAAAATATATGCATGACGTGGTGGGCCCGGTCTTGGTTGGGTTGGTTAAGGAGGACATTTGGGTGGAGACAGGTGGGGGAAGGACAGCTGTTGTTGTCATCGGTGGGCCCTTCATGCTTTCTGTCCTCTGTGCTGCCAGCTGGCACTCTCAGCTTTGACGGTCAGATATTCCCCTGGTCACATGGGTCCGGGGATAGAAAAAGTGTTAAGAGGAAATTTCAAAGACGTTAATTTAATGGGCTGAAGGAGTTGGTAGCCTAATTCATAATGGGAGCATTTAAAGCTTTATACTTTAATCCAAACTTCATTGGATCCAAGGTATTTTGGGCCATGTTTGTTTTGGGATTGTCTAGTTCCATTAGGGTTTTATTTTGTTTGTCAGATTTTGTTTAATTAGTATAGTTGTTTTGTGGATATGTGATTTGTCTCGTCTTTAATTAACTGTGTTTAATTAACAAAAAGTTGTGAGAGATAGTGTCATGTTTTATCCACTGTTTTACTATATAACTTTTGTTTTATTATTTTTAATAATAAAATCAATTTAAAATACTCCATTAATAATAAAATACAAATTAAAAAATGATAAATATTAATAAAATTATTTTTAAATTTGAATAGTTTATTAATATATATGTATTATTATAGAAGAATTATACATAAATTATTGTATGTTTACAAATTATTTTATATTATAAAGATTATATATTTATTAATAAATTTAAATTATATAATAGAAAGTTTACCAATAAAAAAATATCGGTATATTATTCACTTGGAATGAAATTATTATAGAGCAAAGAGTTACAAAATGCCCAGTCCCTCGTGTCATGTGGCTTGGCAAGGAGACTAGCGTAGTTCTTTATGAAAACTTGAATGATACATGATATTGGTTGATTTGAGTTGCAAATGGGATAGTTGATCAATTCAAATCATTATGATGGGTGGCAAAGGTGAAACACTCAAAGATTACATGAGATACAAATATAAGGAAAATCATTAATATTATGCAATAGAAATTAGCATGCAATAACTTGACTAGAACAATCACATGTTTCGCTAGGATCCAAGTAAAATGAGGGAGTTATAAATGTATCTCAAAATTGGAACAATTGACATATAAACAAATAGAATATGATATGCATATAAATTATGATATTGTAATATCCCCTACCAATAGGGAATATAGAAAGACAAAAGCTCTGATACCACTGTAATATCCCCTACCAATAGGGAATATAGAAAGACAAAAGCTCTGAATTGCTTTTCTGAGTATTCTGATTTTTTGTATGAAATAAGAACAAATTGCGATTTTTGCAAGATAAATTCAAAATAGATAAATAAATCACAGTATAATCTCTTATTTATTCGCTCAGACTATTACAATAGATGTCTTCTGTCATGCATATGAAAAATATTCAAATATGGTCTTAAAAACCTGGTCTTTTGCAAATCTGGAAATAAACCCTAAATCTGGAACAGCTCAGGTTTCTGTGTCAAAACACAGTCGCCTACGTCGGTTATATTACCGTCGTCGGTCGATATACTACCAACGTCAGTCTCAATCGGTCGACCTGCTCTACCATCGTCGGTATTAATTAGACCGATGTCGGTCTCTGGACTGCCGATGTCGGTCTATGAGCTGCCTGCGGCTTTATACGACCTGATGCAGAACTGTACGGAATTGCACGGATGTGTACGGATTTCATAAAGAAGCAAGATAATATGCTGCAGCCTCTATGCTGGATACCAGATCTGAAGAAATACGGCACTAATACAAAAGATCTAATCTGGATAATTATTTAAATCAAAACTTATGAAATAAATTCTTGAAATACTGTGATAGCCTCTGTATGAAGTTATCTCTCAACCCTGTAAACCCCTGTAATAACTTCTGTATGAAGTTATCTCTCAAATTGGCAATAGATCAGCTGATATCTCACAACCTCTGAATCGCACACACTAAAGAGTGGACGTTTTCCAATGCAAATGGAATCCTGGAACCCTTGGCTCAATCTTCACAGAAGAATTCTTAACAACAATCAATATCAATAATCAATTCATTCAATAATGGCCTCTCTCCAATAAGAAACCCTTATATCCTCCAAAAAGATGCACTTGCCCTAATTAGGGTTTCATAATTAAGAATTAGGGTTTCTCAATTAAAATATGCTAAATAATTAATATTTGATTAAATCAATCAAATATTAATATCTCCCTCAATACATGTCGGATCCTTGAACCGTCTGAAGCTGGTGAATCAAGGAGTGATTTCACACATGATCATGCCAAAATAAGGGAGCTCCACTGCATGTCAGAAGTCCCTAAATAATAGGAGCTCAGGCAAACGTGTTTAAAAGAGCTCGAATGAAAACCAACTGTAGAAATTCTGCTAATCGAAGCCAAGCCAAGCTCCATTATGACCCTCTATCCATCCTATCAGCCTACGAGGGTCGTATAATAGGCTAACCATCAACTCTAAACATGTCAACTAAAAAGGGGACATGACAATCTGCCCCTCCTGAAATTGCTTGCCCCCAAGCAATCTCGGAACAACAAACCAATCAATCCACCTAGATCCCAAATGTAGTCATGATCTATACTGATGACAATCAATGCAAGCTCCTGCAATATCCTCTGAAATAGAACAAAGAGGAGTCCATAATCAAACTGGCAAATACTACTCAACCAAACTCCAAAAGCACAACTGCCATAGTCAAGAACCCATGAGAAGCAAACTCTCGAAGTACCATAACCCAAGTAGAATGGACAACTCAAACTGCCAATTCCATCTACAAAAGATGGTGCCAATCCATCCCATAACTAATCCCTCTATAAAGGTGGCACGATCAACTGTACCACACTGTCATCGGTGTGAGAAGAATCAATCTGGAGACTCGACTCCACTGGTATGCCAAACTCATCAGGACCAGGTACTCCCAAATCCTGAACATGTGTGTCAACCCCAACAACATGTTCCTCAGCTACAACTATAGGAACATACTCACCAACAACCATCTCAATATACAAATGGACTGGGTCTGGCACTGGTGAAGACCGCAAATGCTCCAACTCTGCAGTCACCTCAACCAAATAAAACTATGACTCCTCGAAAGCCAACTGCGTACTCTCAAGAATCTCAGAAGTCACCTCAAGCTACTGAGTAAGCTCACTCACCTTATCTTCCTTGACCAATAATGCATCATATGCTATGCTGCCCCACTCCATAAGATAATCTCTGTCGGCTACCAATTGCATATAATCCTGTCTTAGAATCTGGATAGCCTCCCATAAAGAGTGGATCTCTGTCAAGGATAAATAACTGCCTCCCTGCTCAATGCTAGTAGGAGAACCCCATCCATAAATATTCTAACAACTGATGAGCAACATCAAAATGCTTGAAAGCGGTAGCAATGTCTCGCTCACTAACTCTCAGCTGAATAGACACATGGTGGCACTAGCTAGATTGTCTCCTACAATCCTCCTCTGATGCATGGTCCAAAAGAGTAGACTCAAAATCACTGATCTCTAGCGTACTACCATCCATACTCTGTGAATCAACTCCATATCTCATATCAACATATAGAGTATCAACAACTGTAGCATCACTGTCCAACTCCTCCATACTGAAAGAAACTGTCGAGGAAACTAAATCCTCAAAACTGTCCACTGCATTCTCCTGGGTGTCATCTGTAATAATCAGATCTTGGGACTCTTCTACAATCTCTGTCATATCTGAGAGATCATCAACACTCAGTGTACTAACATCTGAGTACACCTCTACATTCTGAGTGCAAGCATCGGACTCATCCTCATCTAACTTTGAAGAAGCTGCTGCTGAAACTATCTCATCATCACCATCTCCTATCTCATAAGAATCATGGGACATGCTGCTATCCTGTCTAACTGATCTATAGTGCTCTCTCCTCAGATTAACAAAGTGATCAAAAGACATCCTCTCCTAAACCTCAGGTGATAATAACTCCCACTCCTCATTCGCTGCCATATACCGTGTGAATTTGTCTTTGAATGTAGGGTCTAAAAGAAATTCACTCATCCTTTTCTAGGTTTCAACCAATTGGTTCAAACTTTGTTTCAGCTTCCTCATATCCTTGTCCCACTATTTCTGAGTACTTGAAGTACCCATGATTTACTAGATGTTTCAATGAAGACCAATCTACCCAATAGGATGGCAGAAATTTGGCTTTGATCTACCCAACAGGATGGTAGGAATTTGGCTCGGATCTACCCAACAGGATGGCAGGAATTTGGCTCTGATACCACTGTAATATCCCCTACCAATAAGGAATATAGCAAGACAAGCTCTGATACCACTATAATATCCCCTACCAATAAGGAATATAGAAAGACAAAAGCTCTGATACCACTGTAATATCCCCTACCAATAGGGAATATAGAAAGACAAAAGCTCTGAATTGCTTTTCTGAGTATTCTGATTTTTTGTATGAAATAAGAACAAATTGCGATTTTTCAAGATAAATTCAAAATAGATAAATAAATCATAGTATAATCTCTTATTTATTCGCTCAGACTATTACAATAGATGTCCTCTGTCATGCATATAAAGAATATTCAAATACGGTCTTAAAAACTTGGTCTTTTGCAAATCTGGAAATAAACCCTGAATCTGGAACGGCTCGGGTTTCTGTGTCAAAACATAGTCACCGATGTCGGTTATATTGCCATCGTCAATCGATATACTGTCGATGTCAGTCTCAGTCAGTCGACCTGCTCTGCCGTCGTCGGTATTAATTAGACCAATGTCAGTCTCTAGACTGCCGATGTCGATCTATGAGCTGCCTGCGGCTCTATACGACCTGATGCAGAACTGTACGAAATTGCACGGATTTGTATGGATTTCATATAGAAGCAAGATAATATGATGTGGCCTTTATGATGGATACCAGATCTGAAAAAATATGGCACTAATACAAAATATCTAATCTGGATAATTATTTAAATCAAAACTTATGAAATAAATACCTGAAATACTGTGATAGCTTCTGTATGAAGTTATCTCTCAACCCTGTAAACCCCTGTAATAACTTCTATATGAAGTTATCTCTCAAATTGGCAATAGATCGGCTGATATCTCACAACCTCTGAATCGCACACATTGAAGAGTGGACGTTCTCTAATGCAAATGGAATCCTGGAACCCTTGGCTCAGTCTTCACAGAAGAATTCTTAACAACAATCAATATCAATAATCAATTCATTCAATAATGGCCTCTCTCCAATAAGAAACCCTTATATCCTCCAAAAAGATGCACTTTCCCTAATTAGGGTTTCATAATTAAGAATTAGGGTTTCTCAATTAAAATATGCTAAATAATTAATATTTGATTAAATCAATCAAATATTAATATCTCCCTCAATACATGTCGGATCCTCGAACCGTCTGAAGCTGGTGAATCAGGGACTGATTCTGCACATGATCATGCCAAAATAAGGGAGCTTTGTTGCATGTCATAAGTCCCTAAATAATAGGAGCTCAGGCAAACGTGTTTGAAAGAGCCTGAATGAAAACCAACTGTAGAAATTCTGCTAATCGAAGCCAAGCTAAGCTCCATTATGACCCTCTATCCATCTTATCAGCCTACGAGGGTCGTATAATAGGCTAACCATCAACTCTGAACATGTCAACTAAAAAGGGGACATGACAGATATGAATAAAATAATGCATGCATTATTGTTGCTATAAAAATGAAGCTCTAAGATATACATTAATATTTATCAAAAACAAACAAAAATAGTTACAAAAAAATTTAGGGAGTTAGCTACACTGTATTTAAATAATTATATAAAAGTACAAAGATTAAGCATATGAATGTGTTTGTAAGATTTTCTATATCACAACAATATTTTATATATTGGAGTTCTAAAAAAAAATTGTTTTTGGGAACCTTAACGCTGTTATTCACAACATTCAAATATAATTTAGTATGAAATTTTAGCTTTACCAAAAAAACATTTATTAAATTTAAATATAATCGTTGTACAATTACTGCCCAATAAAACTTTCATAAAATAAAATTTTTTATCTATTAAAAAAGGGAAACAAATTACTTAAATTAGACAACATTTGTTTTGTATGAGAATTGAGATAAATTTTCAAATAAGATTTAGTCATTATTGAAATT
The DNA here is from genome assembly GCA_037957365.1 of Torreya grandis. Lineage (NCBI taxonomy): Eukaryota > Viridiplantae > Streptophyta > Pinopsida > Cupressales > Taxaceae > Torreya > Torreya grandis. The sequence goes on from JARHVA010001145.1 coordinate 354,485, forward strand.
TTCAAATAAGATTTATGTTAGGATTGTGGAGCTAAAAGCTTCACTGATGCAAACAGGAGAGGAGGTTGCTGAAGGTTGCTGAGTTGCAGAAGAAGTTGGGGTCAGTCTGATCAGCCGACGTCGGCGGGAGAGCATAGAGAAGCAACCGACGTCGGTCATATATCGGCCGACGTCGGTCACCTCCAGGCAGACAAGGACCGACGTCGGTCGCCTGTGTGGTTCGACTACGAGCTAATTACGGGCAGTTAGCTAACGAACCAAGTGTTTGCATGATGAGTGCTAATTTTAGACTCATAGCTGCGGATCTAATTATTGTAATTAGATGTCTAATTACTGTTTGGATGAGATCTATATAATAGACTCATGGTTGTATTGGAAAAGTGTGCTAGGGAGTAAGAGAGCATAATTATAAGCTCCTTCTGTGTGTGAGGTAGAGCAATGGCGCGTTCCTCCTAGTGCCTCAGTACCAGGTGTGTTGGTGCTGGATTGGAGAGCCAGCTGGGTTCTTCAAGAGTGTAGGATCTTGGTCAAAGTTGCATGGCCTATATAGGAGATCTACATGGTAAGTAAGATCGTTGATCTGTAGGTGTATGTGTGTGCAAGGTCGAGGTTCACAGGTGAGCAGAACCGTTGTTTGATTTGCAGGTGTGCAAGGTCATATAGACAGCAACACAATAGGGAGCAGTATCAGGCAGGATCTACTTGGAGTACAGGTGTGTACTCGGATAGAGCAAGAGGAAGGAAAGGGAGTTCCTTCCATAAGTATGGTCTGTTGAATTGCAGGTTGTTGTAGATTCATGGGAGATCTACTTGAAGTACCTTGAGTACTTGTGGAGCACGTGGAGTGCTTGTGGAGTGCGTGGAGCACTTGTGTTGTGCGTGGAGCACGGGAGGTGAACACCAACTCTGTATTTGAGTTGGGTCTTGGGACCTGTGAGAGGGAGAGCTTTGGAGAGAAGATTTACTGTTCACTTGAGGTGTGGGAAACCTCTGTAAGGTGGTGGAGAAGAAGTGGCATCTTCTTTATTGTATTCTTTTCTCTATAAAGTGTTAATACAATTTGTGTATTGTCTCTCATATCTTGTGTTATTCTGAATTCTAGTTACTTGGTGAATCTGGTTAATTTCCGCATATTAAGTTGCTTGGTTTGGTAATCAAATTGTGTGCTTCCGGTTTATCTCCCAACAATTTAATCACTATGAATTCCATTAGGCATTGTTGTAAGCATGGGCAAAAACAAAATCTATAATTTTATAAAAATATCATGAACTTTACAAAGTTGAATATTTGTTCTTACTTTTACAAGGTTGTCAACTTATAAAAAAAAAATATGAAACATAAATTCTATAGCAAAATCAATACATGGATACTTTAGATAACATTATGGAAAGAAGAATGTTTAAGGTATAACTTAAATAAAATAAGAGATATATAGATACTTAAATTTTATATTAGATATTTTGTAAATGCCATTTTTTTGTGTACTTTTACATAATTGGATATTATGCTATATTTGACTATTGTATATATTTTTCTTTATCTATCTACTCATTTATTGTCTTGGCTAACTCTATTTACTAAATACTTTTAGCTAACTATATTCACTAAATACACATATTAAGGTTCAACTTAATCCATACAATAAAATTAACTAATCCTACTCAAACCTTATCTATATTTCAGATGATTAATTTTTAGTCCTAGGATAGTACCCATAATAATTAGACAGTCATGGTTATTACAAGTGTTTGCCTCGACCAGTAGTGTCGAAGAACACTCAACGACTATTTATTAAATTGAAAGGTCTCCATTAGGTTGGCTTCAACATGTTTCATGGATCAATCATAATGAGAAATAATGAAGAGTCAGTTATATATATAAATTTATCCTAAGGTTATCACTCACGTGGTCATAATTGGACAACTTGGCAATTACTTGGTCACTACTTGAGAAATCCACTAACACTCCCTTGAGACATTATCAAAAGGGAATATATATTTGAAAACCCCTCAAATGAGTAGCCCTAGAGCTAAGGATAAATATACACAAAGACCAAAGTTGCATGGTGCCAAGTGTCAAAAGCCAAACATTACATTACATTCTAGATCTCTCTCTCTCTCTCTCTCTCTCTCTCACACACACACACACACACACACACACACACACACACACACACACACACACACACACACACACACACACACACACAGAGTGTAATAAATAGGTGCAGTTTAGGCCATCTTATAAGCATTAGAATATAGAAAATACTTAGTCACTCATTGGGGATTGGTTGGGATTATCCAACCCAAAATACTAGCTCACATTCCAAGGGTCATCTTGTGGTCAAAATCATAACTAGTGTTTGGATAGAAGGAGAGAGAAGATAGAGTTCAAAAATCATGACTGAAGATGAGCACACACATAGAGGAATAATATATAGGTGAAAGCACAAGGGTATGAGGAGTTAAAGATCTGCACAACATATAGGGATGATGTTGACTGAGCTAGGACAGTACTAGCTACCATAGGATCTCAATCTACTAACAACATTAAAGAAGTGTTTGGTTGTTATTTTATAATCTAAGTAGTGAAAAAGTATACATAACACATTTTTAGAATTAGTGATAACTATTGTGAGTGACATGATATCAAAAAATATAAGTACATCTCCCCTCTCTTGTTTTATCAATTTCAAATTGTTTAAGTGCAAGATTAATCTATTACAATTCTAATTCATATTAGGGTATTATTGCCATATCTTATACAATATGAATTTATCCTAATTTTATTTATTTAAATCACATCAATCCAAAATAATTAAAACATTTTGGTGAACCTGATCATTAAGTTGAGCACAAAAAGTCATAGGTTTCCTCTTACATTACAGTTCCAATCTTTCTCATGGTTTTATATTTATCCTCTATAAGGGTATGAGATTTAAATTATTATTTTTATTTCTCCTTATTTACATAACCAAAACCCTAACATGACTACAATGGATGCTAATATTTTATATTTTTAAAACCAAGCCATGATTGTCATAATTGTATGTTTCTTTCCTAAAATATGCAACGTGTTTATAATTCATGCAATAAAATGAGTTAAATTAAGCTATAATAAAATCAAGGATGATATTATACATGACATAATCTTTAATTTCCTTAATAACACATATTGTATGACTATATAATTTGAGATGCTTCCAGTTACTACTCGAAGGAAAAGGGCACGTATGACTCCTTTTGTTCCTCCTCCCTCAAAACCTCATGATAGAGATAGCCAATATCTCTCCCTTATTATTCACCCTAGGATTATATTGAATATAGAGGTCTATGCCATCATAAAATGAATAGGTAGGGTACCTAATCCTATAGGATAAAGTGGAGGTAATCAAAATATCCCTCCCAATATTCCTCCCCCACCTAATTTTCTAGTTGATTTAACTATTTTAGGAATTAATGTAAATGTAAAACTATAAGTAGATAAAAGTGCCAATAAATAAATTAGGAGATAAATATAACAATATAAATATCCATTGATTTGTATAATAATTGATTTGTTTACTTAGCCTATAAATATCAATGAATTATAAAAGAGGTACTTAGCTCAAAAATATGGCTAGAACAGACAAGTGGTAAGTTGGAAATGTGGTGTAAGAATAGTGTAAGGTGTCATCAATAAGAAATAGGTGTCAAAGTCCTATTCAGATATTAGCACAATCCCTTTGATAACAACACACTACACTAGTGTCATCTTATGTTGCACTAATGACCTTGAATAACTAAAATAGTTAGTTTTTGTGAGGATGTTCACATTGATCTGAGAAGCTTGTGTCTGTATGACCAAGTCCTAAATCACTATCTATTCTATGATTTTGACTAATCTCAATATGAGACCTTAAGCCTCTATGCTTGATAGGGTTTTGAGGAGCATAAGTAGAAGTAGAGTGGTGTTATTAGGGTAGGATATATGTGACCTCAACACCCCATGTGTTGAGCATTGCCTACATACTAATACCTTGAAAGGGGATTGAACTTGATGTAGTTCTCCCAATCTAAGTGTTGGTGCAAGTGCAAGTGAATGCTAGTATGAATTTCAATTTGAATACTTTGAATGTGAATTAAGACTGGAAACCTGAGTAATCTGAGCTTTGAGCTATTGTAGATGGGTGTTTGTAGAAGTAGGGCAGAATAGAGATCAATGACTTTGATTTGCACAACTATTTATGAGTTTGTTAATGAGAATTGGCATCTATTTTACATCTAGTGGATAAATGAATGAGAGTGGTATTTATATAGTGTTATATTTCTTGTTTAGACATGAAATGAGTCTAGGCCAACCCTAAAATGCTTTGGGAAGTGGAAAGATATTCGTTAAGGATAAAGAAGGTTGAGGGTCAATAATATTGACCCTATGATAATAATGTAATGCACTATAAACCTATTGATGTGGGTTTAATAAACACCACATATAATGAGGTAGCCTCTAAAATTTTAGGATCTCAATAGAGAAAAACTCCACTCCAGGGCACGAGTTGTAGGTATGTGGTCTGAATAACTTGTTAATGGAATAGTTGGTAGGGCATGTAGATTATTGACAAGGGTTTTGGATGAAGGTGTGGTCTCTAAAGGGTAGTGAATCTCTATGTAAATTGGATGGACGGATGGTTGCTAATCTAAAGTAGGTAGGTCTCAAAATAAACTCAAAAAAGAGGGAGGGTAAGGCATAAAATAAGACTCTATGATTTATAGGAATCACTTCCCTGATGGGTTTCTAAATGGATAAGTGCTTTCGATTCCATTAATAGGTTATTCAGACCACATACCTACAACTCGTGCCCTGGAGTGGAGTTTTTATCTATTGAGATCCTAAAATTTTAGAGGCTACCTCATTATATGTGGTGTGTATTAAACCCACATCAATAGGTCTATAGTGCATTACATTATTATCATAGGGTTAATATTATTGACCCTCAACCTATGGTTGTTGCTAGCAGCAATTGTACACATGCAATCAGACATGGCTAAGAAGTCTAAGGAGATATTGATGGAGGAAATTCACAGGCCTCAGTCAAAGGTTGCTCCTTTTAGAGTAGTTTTTTCACACTCTTACTCAATAGATTATGGCTTGGGATAGCAAAGTATCTGAGGCATCTTTCGCATTCACATAGAAAACTACATCAAAGAAAACACTCATACACATTCAAAATTATGAATCAATCAACTCAACCATCCTAATCAGTGTAATTCACCAATGTTTCAACAATTATTGCACATCTAGGATTAGTACATCAATCAAGATAATCAAGAACCCATTCATAGATTTTGCACACTAAGGATTATTGAAACATACAACCAAAAAGTAGCAACTAATTACATAGATAATGGAAAGAAAATACTCAAATGTATGAAGTTGATAATAAAAATTGCTTCTCTCCTTTTATATTTAAAATTCTTTAACAAAAAATCCAATTTAGATTAAATTTTTTTAAATAGGCTCGGGGAAGGGGTCACCTCATCCTTCAAGTTCATGCAAAGTCATTTACATGTGGTAATTAGAACATGAGATCCAACTGTAGTCAAAATTGTATAAGAGTAAACTTATAGTTGTTAATTAGTCATGAGTTAGCCTTTATAAAATCATGCAATGTGTGCATGTGTACAAAAGACAAAGGCAAATTTATAATGAAAAGCTTGAACTACAATAAAACTATAAATATGTACACTATTTACAAAATTTTGCATGCACAAAATCTTAGCCTTGTTAAGGTTGCATCATTTGAATAACTGTATGTAATTTGCTTGTTGTAGTGGCTAGGGTGGTAGAAGCTAGAACTGTAGATGTTGATATAGCACTAGAATTAACATATTGAGATTATTTTTTCTTCACTTAATTCTCCTGGTAACACTTGTCTACTGCATCATGCTCCTATCGTATAATATCTAAATTTAACAAAGGAGGTCAATGGATCCTATTGACTTGGATGAGAAGTTTTTCATGTTTGGCCTTAGTCATCTAAAATTTGTTCTTGAAGATATCCACCTCTATGAATTTCTTCCTAGTAGCACTTAACTTGGATTCTATTTCTTCCATTGGCAAGCCCTACAGACCCTGTTTGAAGTTATCCACCACTTCCTGAATGAGTTTATCAAAATTGATCTTGCTGATCAATTTGCCTATGGTGTATTTTAATTTTGATAAATTTAGATCATCCAAAATATGGAGAATTTGGGCCTCATGTGCTTGATATTTTGGGATTAAAGCCCCAATTGATTGTAACCACTCTCAATGTTCTTCTTGCCTTATGACCACCCAATTGATAACATTGGATGCCTCAAGTAGTGTCATAAGGTCTAGATGACTATATATTTTATTTCCTATATATGCAACTAACATCTTTATCTTAGTACTATCATCTCTTAAAGAATTATAAAATTGATTAGTCTTATTCACAAGAGGGGCCTATTCAGCCCTCATGAAATCCAATGCTTCCAAGGAGTTGTAATACCTAGAGGCTACTTCTTGAACCTCTGGCTCTGTACCTAAAAGATATGCACAATCTTTGCTTGTTCCCTCAATTTATCTACCTTAGCCTCAAGTTAATTTTGATCCATCTCTTTTCCTTCATGGATGGCTACTATAACATCCTTATGTGTTTGGGCCATGTCTGCAAGATTCTTAACATAGGGAGACTATCCTGGCTACATATTCTGCTTCTTGGTGAGGGTGAATACTTCATGTATATCTTCAAGGATTATTTCCATACCTCTATCATCCTTCAACTTCATCTTCTTCATTCTCTATATGCTACTAGATTGCTGGTCAAATAGAGTGGAGATGGAAGGGAGCTCAGTGATCTTGAAGCTATTTAATTGGGAGGCCTTATTTCTCAAATCCATAACCCATGGAGGAATATCCAAATAAGATGCATATGAGATTGTAAACACAACCTTCTCCTTAGATTCTTTAATTGTGGGCTATATATTCTATGTTTTGACAAGGACATCAGGTAGGGAAGGCCAAATGATCTTAGACTAGTCCACTCCTCCAAACTGAGGGAGTGGATGGACTATGACCAATTGGGGTTTGGCCTTCCTTCCCCTCCTAGAGATTGCCATAATGTTATATTCTATAGAGGTTGTGGATGTCATGGGAAGGGTGATGTGAGTGGACTAGATGTGAATTTGAGGGATATCCATGGTTGTTTGCACCTTTCTGGATATCTTCTTTTTCTTCATGGGTCTAATGGTGGCATTGTCAGAGGGGATAAAGGAAGTAGCCATAATAGATGAAATGGAAGTGGACAATGGGGTAATTATGGTGGTGGAAACATTCTTCTCAACCTTTAAGGTGATAAGGGGGAATTGGATGAATGTATTTAGGGTAAAGGGTTCAATGGAGGTGGAAGTCAATACTTCACCTTTAGGGTCCTTAACATAGAATAAATTGGAACACTACCAAATATATGAATAAGAATAGTAGACAAAAGAATAATCTGAGTAGAGTAGATACTTGGGAGGTTTTGTACGTTTGTCTTTCCATCTTTATCCGATTCAAGGCTCAAATCCTTAGCCATTTATAGCTCTGTCTCTTCAACTTGAACATCATCAATTTCAATATCCTCTCCATCTGCTTGTTTTGAGTGATGCGATGTAATAGGCAAGCCTTGAGATAACTCAACTGTGGGACTCCTTGTAGGGTCCTAAGATTATTTTTGTATACTAGAAGGGTCTTAATCTATGTGGGGGATCTTTGTTGGATTAACATAGTTAATTTTTCATTTGTTATTCCTATAGATGTGGAAATATGTGTCTAGGGGATAGCAATAAATACTTGGATGGTGGATGTAGCTAGCCTTTATTATGCTAATTCCTCCTCATCAAAGTTTAGACTAATGGGATCTCTCACCTGTGTTCCTCTGAGGTTGGGTTCAGCTACCCCGAGCTATTTATTCATAGTCTTGAGCTTTAATTTTGAAGGGAGTCCTTGAGATGAGGGACCTAATTGGTCCTTGGATTGCTCTATAAACTATCCTCTCTAAAAGTTTGTATGGTCCCATCCTTTGTAAAGGGCTTTCTTGCTTTCTAGTTCCCTTGCAGAGACTAAAGGGTAATCATAGATCATTCTTAAATGATTTTATTCAATCAAACAAATCTTTCCCTTTATAAGATGTATTCATCATCTTTTGCATTTAGAAATAAAAAATCATATGAATAAGGCTCATGGTTGTAGGGGATATTAAATCCCTATTTATGCTTCTAAATAAAGTCATGTGGATCCCAATCCCTATGTAGAAGCGAGAGGTAATGATAGATATTTCACTTGCCACCCACTTCTCCAAAATGCTTCCTCATGGTGTAGACCATTCTCCCAATGATGACATGGTGGCCAAAATACAAAGCTTTATTCTACCTAGATATGTCTTCTTCAATACTCCACCATGGTTGGAAAGCAATCTCTTACTCTATCAACTTGTCTAAAATGTACTTGGGAGACACAAGGGGTAAACCTTGCTTCCCTAGATCATTATAACAGTGAAGTTTAGATACAAGAAGTAATCTCCTCTCTCATCAAGTATCTTTATAATGTTTTCTCCAATTTTGGGCATAGGCAAACCATATATAGTTTTCCAAATATGGGGATATACATACTCTAAAATACTTACCATGTTCTTTATATGGGCATATATAAGCATAAATTTAAAGTGGTCATAAATCTTGTTCTTGATGCAATCATTGGCTAAACTCCATAGTTCACTAAGGACTTTGTATCAGGTTCCCATGATAACATATAACAAGTAGGAAATCATATAAAAATTTATCATAGGCATGGGGTGCTTGTCCTTGTGGAGTATTTATTCCCTCAATAAGAAACTAATGATTTTTCCCAATACAAACTGAGCATCACTAGTCAGCCACATGTGCAACAATGGCACCCAATCTAGATTGACAAAATGAATGCTCAACATATCATAGAGTATGTTCAATAGATCCATGCTCATGTGCACTCCCATCCAAAATTTATCTATGGGGGCATTCCCCTTTGGCTTCTTTCCTTTGAAAGTGATAGTTTGATTAGGGAGTAACCATGATCATAGCACCTTCTGAATTGTATTTTCTTCATTTCATGGCATCACTTTGTGCTTATTGAAGTATGCATCGGGTATGTTCAAGGATAATTATCTTTGGAATTCAACTCCTGAAATGCATAAAAAGACTATATTACTACTAAAATGATGATGGAATGCATCTTGTGTTACCTTACCTGAGAAGAACATATCATATAATAGGTCAATGTATAACATCACGTCTAGCTTGGCAACTACATAGTGTAGTCTTTATCTTTTCAAGGCAAGTAAGTCCTTGATAAAAAATCACCTAGTGAGTGTGATATTATCTATGTCCAGCAAGAATATATCTACAAAATTTATAACATCCCATACCTCTAAATAATTTACATATCGATTGTTGAAAATGGAATCTTTGATTGAGTATGGTGATGGTGGTGAATGCCTTGGATGAAGACACCATTATAGTGTACATATTGTGTGCTACTTACAATTTACTTGTAGGTGATATGTATGTTGCATGATTGATTTATCTCTAGCTTAATCATTGTTTTACTCATAATCTCTTCACAGGTAGTAGCTAGGGCTATTCGTCTCTTAGGGTAGCAGGAGGCTTTGAGTGCAAGTTGATTAGAAATCAATGAAGGATTTGATGGTTGTGTATCACATACATAGGATTTTGTATTGAATACTAGTTCATGTGACATAAATTATCAATGTTCACTTCCTTTATATTTATTGTATAGTTCAGACTTTGTTAGTTCAAGTTGGCAAGGTGTTATATAAAATTGATATGAAGTATTTTAACTTTATATTTAACTAAGTATAACAACTAATTTTGCATTAGGGAATAGGGTATTCCAATTTTGTGTTGGGGACTAGCCTTTACAAAAGACCCATAACAAAAATCCCAAAGACCTATTTCTATTGAACAAAATGTACACAACATAAAGCCTGAAGCATGTATATAAATCCCTTAGGGTCTATTGCATAAAATGTCAGTGACAAAAAGGCCAAAGACTCAAAGTCCATTAGACAAAATGTCTGTGGTAAAAAGTCTGATAAAATTACAATTTTTAGGGGAAATTATTTTGGGCAAAATGTCGAAAACAAAACTTTCGACAAAGATGATTTTGATAGAGCTCAATTTCTTCAGTGAAATTATTTCAAATAAAATATCCACCACAAAAACCTTGAAGACTAAGTCATTCAGAATAAAATTTCTAAAGACAAAAACCCAAATGAAAAGAAGTGTTGAAAACATAAAACCTAAATATCAACTGGACAAAATATCTGAAAGATAAAACCTAAATATCAAACCTGTCAAACAAAATGTCCAAATAAAATGCCCGAATAAAAATCTAGATGAGTAAAATCTTCCAAATAAAATTCTCTGATTACTTAAGTCTTGAAAACCTGTATAGTTCAAAACTCCTAAGAGGTATTAATAAAGTTAGTCCATGAAATATACATAATACCAATGTTAATTTCCTCAAAATATGAAAGCCAATAATCAGTCTTTCTCAGAATTTACACAAACATATGGAGGAGAGGCTCAACCATAAGGCCAAAATCTAAAAAAAGTTGGTCCCCTTTTCTTTTTGAAGAAAATGGGGATGTTGGGTATAATAAATGATGACTTACAAGGGGAATACTCCTGAGTATTCAAGAACCTAGAACTTTGGTTAGTAATCCTTAGATCAATTATGGAGTGTGTCATAGAAAAATACTTAGATCAGAAACATAAAAGAGGCTCCTAAGTTGATTCACACAACATACTTACCTTCTAGTTCCTTAGATCTGTTTGTGTTGAATGTGTAGTTCATTTAACCCTTGATGTGATGAGTTATTCAAAGGCTTGATGAAATTTTAGGTTTTATTCCAATGTCTATTAAAGTATATAAAAAACAAGGGAAGCTCAAGCATTACTCTGCTACTAGCCAGACATCCATAGCCCTGATAGAGATACCTTGGGTTCCCTCTCTTCCCCTTCCATTTTTCTTAATCATGATGTGTGGTACATTGACCTTCTTTGATCATGTAAACCTTTTTTATTCTCTTTAAATTTTCTTTTACTCTTTTTTAACTCATTGGCTCTTTTCTTATTTTGTTTTTCTTTTATCTTGAATGGAAAGAGAAGAGATAGAACCCCAGTGAGTTGGTATAATTATAAAATAAATCATTACTAGAATGTCCCTGACAACCACATATATACCCAGAATTGTCACTTCGAACAAGCATTTTAATGTGATAGGTGAGTTTGATCCAATAAAATAAGAAATCTTTCTAAATTTGTATGAAGTAATTTGAGAGAAATTTTCACATACCTGGTAAAAATATTCAATTGTGACACCATCCAAAATAATCCATGATTACCTACCTTCATCCTAAAGACTCAAAACACAAAAATACACCTAATTTGTTGACAAGTCCCAAATTGGTTATTCCTTTTCAATCCTCCCCTTTTTCCACAAGTCTATTTAAGCCTAAGCTCAATTGGTTTAGATTCTATCTTGGTTACATCAAAGCAAACACACTTTATATTATCATAGAAATAAAAAAAATAACTAATCTAGAAAGCATATAACTCTATCCTAATAAAGTAATAAACTAACCTAAGAAAGTAGGGAATCTATTCTAGGAAAGCATGAAAATTAGTCTAGAGATCAGAAAATCTAATCTAATATTACATTTACTTTTACCACTCTTATTATTTAGTCTGGGGAGCCTTCAGATGGTATAGCCATGAAGTAGTGCTTCAAAAACTTACCATTAATTAGATAGGTAAGTTCATTGCCCTGCAGGTCCTTTAGATGAAACATGTTATTGCCCATGATCTTTGAAATCTGATATGGTCCAATCTATTTTGGAGAAAACTTATCATGATGTCCTTTATTCTCATGGCCTCTATCCTAAAGTAGCACTAGATTCAAAATTCTAAATGCTTTAACCTTTGCTCTCTTATCAAACCACCTCTTGACCACATCTTGATGTTTAATGAATCTTTTATTTTTATTATGTCCAATAATCTTGATTATGCTTTATCACTCAGTTTAATGTAGTCCTACATAAACTAATAAGTGGGTAGCTTCAACATGATAGGGAATACTAACATGTGTCCATACACTAGCAACTAGGGTGAAACTTTAAGGGCTTGCTTGCATCTAGTTCAATCTGCCCAAAGAGCATACTTTAATAGATTATGCCAGTCCTTAGGCTTATCCCCTGCTAATTTATCAATTACTTCTATTAGATTCTTGTTTGTTTATTATACCAGTCCATTTCCCTAGGGATAATGGTTAGAGGATGACCTCATAGTGATCTGGTTATCATGTGCCCACTCAGTAAACTCTATTGATATGAAATCCAGTCTATTGTCATAAACCAAATAAATAGGTGTGCTAAATCTGGTTGTTATGTGTTCTTCTAAGAAGTGAATCACATCTTTTGCTCTATAGTTCTTTGTGGCTATGGATTCAGTCCATCTAGTGCAATAGTCTGTGACAGTAAGCATGAAATTATGGCCTACTGAGGAGTTTGGGTTGATAACACCAATGAAGTCTAAACCCCATTGAGCGAATGGCCTTCAACAAATGGTTGTAAAGGTATTGTCATATATAATTTTTTATTGGATAGAGATTAGCATTCATGGCATTTTCTTACATGAGCATGAGCATCATTAAAAACTATTGGCCAATAGTATCCCATTCTTAATATCTTATAAGCTATGGCATTTCCAGATGGATTACCACTACCTATCTCTTGATGCGAGTTATCTAGGATTTATTTAGCTTCCTCTACAAATACACATTTGAGATAAATACCTTCATAATTTCTTCTATAGAGGACTCCTTTTTTGATCATGTAATGAACATATTTGATCCTCAAATCTCTCTTCTTCTCTCTATTGAGATCTAGGGAATATGTTATTGTACGTAAATAATGTAATATATCAGTATACCATTGAGCTTCACATACCTCTTCAACCATGACACAAGGATCAGGTTCAATCATAAGCTAACCAATGCCTTGATGTCAAATGATATTTATAGGTTTAATCTCTATGTTAAACTCTTATAGATTGGCCATCCATTTACCTCGATGTTCTCTTAGTTCATTATATGATAGGGTGAGCTTGATAGCAGGATTGGGTACAAAAGTAATGGTCTTATTCCTCAAGATGTAATGCTAAAACTTATTTACTGCTTTGACAAGGGTGAAAATCTATTTGCCAATCATAGAGTATCTGAGTTTTGCATCTTTCAAATTTGTGCTCATAAACACAATTGTATGCTTAGTCTCCTTCTTTTGTGTTTTAACAATAGAAATCATATACTCTGAAGTGAATGAGTAGAAGTAGAAAGATTTTGTAAAGTTTGGACTAATCAAAACTTGTGCCTAGGATATCACATTTTTTATTTCTTGAAAAGACTTTTGGGCCTCAACTGTCCATTATATCTTGGCATCCTACTTGAACATGGATTTCAAAGGCCTAATAATCTCTACAACTCCCAAGATAAACTTCCTTACAAAGTTAATATTTTCAAAGAATGATTTGAGCTCCTTCTTTTTATTTGGTGGCATAATCTTTGAAATTCCTTGAATCTTGTCTGGATCAATGATGATTCCATCCTTAGTGATGATGTGCCCCAAAAGATTGCCTTTAGTCACTCCAAATATGCTCTTCTTTGGGTTTAGTGAAATACCAAAACTTTTACATCTCTTGAATATGGATTGTAGGTGACTTATGTGATCCTTCTTATTATTTGAAAATATCGTAAGATCATCCATGTAGATGATTATGCATTTTCTCATTAGTCCTTTGAATGTATGATCCATGGCACATTGAAAGGTGGCTCCTACATTTATTAGGTTGAATGGCATACTTTTATATGCATAATTTCTCCATTTCATGGTAAACATTGTCTTCATTATATCTTCAGATTACACCAATACCTAATTATAGCCTAAAAATCTATTGAAGAAGGACATCATTTTAGAACCACTTACTATTTATATCACCTCATCAAGAGAAGGTAGGGGATAATTATCATTTTTAAAAGCCTTATTCAAGTTTTTGAAATCCACACATAGTCTAATCTCACCATTATTATTTATTATTAGGACCAAATTGGCCACCTAGGTAGAATGTTGAATTGGGAAGATGATTTTTTCACTTAAAAGCTTCTCCACTTCTCTCTGAATGAGAGGCTCTAGAATAGGATTGACTAGTCTTTGCCTCTATTTAAATGGTTTGTGATATGGATTCAAGGGAATCATGTGAGTGATGACCTATGGGTCATACACCTTCAAGTCTTCATATGTCTAAGTAATAACATCCCTGTACTGAGCGATTAGATCTTTCACTCATTATCTTTCCTTTGGAGTGCAACTGAGACCAATATTGGCATAGCATGGGCTATGATCATCTCCTATATTTTCTCTTTTGAAGTTAGATGCATTAACCTTAGGCTACCTAAGTTGTTGTGTTTGAGGGTCTATGTCAAATAGCCTTTTTAGGGAGACTAGTCTAGTTGGGATACGATTTTCTTTGAGTCAAAGAATGCTTTCCTTATCTGATTCCTCTTTACAAAGGTGATTAATGTCTTTATCATTGATGATTTGGGACTCAAATTCCCTTAAATTAGTTAAATAATCTACTGGTCATCTTCAAATATCTAAAAAATTTCCATGTTTTTGGAATAGAGGGACAAGGAACCAATTCAATGGAGAAATTTTTACCTTATATTCTTGTAGTGGCTCTAGATTAGCAGTAACAATAACTAGTGAATCAGTAGCTTGATTTTTCTTTCTGGGAAGGGATACTATGTTGAAAGCATCAAATCTTTCAATCAGGTCCCATGCTTTATGCTTGTACCTTCTCAAATAAGACAATTTACATTAGTATTTATTTTTGACTTGGTTAACTACTAGCTCTAAGTCACCAAATACTAGTATTTGTCATACATTATTTTTCAATGCAAATTGTAATCCCAAAATTAGAGCCTCATACTCAGCTCTATTGTCAAGGCATGGAAATTGTAATCTGTATGCTGCAAAGAACTTTTTACCTTGGGGATCAATCAACTCGATTCCCATCTCTAATCATTTCTTAGATCTAACACCATCAAAACTCAAAATCCATAGTTGATTGGAACTATCATGTTCTTGTTTTTGTATTTGATTATGCATAGTAAAAGTGTAGATACCAAGGCTAGGAGACTTATACTTCACCTCTTCATTCTTGATGTTATAATTCCTAATGGGATACTTCATCCTTGGTTCTCTATCAATTTTGATTTGATTTGTAATTCCTTTCCATGCAGCTAGATATGAGAGAAGTTTGTAGAGAGATACCCATTAAGCATTTTAGACCAATCCTTGCTCAACAATAGTTTGTAGCCTTCAGATATGTATGCTACTAAAATATCAATGGTCATCTAGACTCATGGTTTAGATGCTACTTGAATACGTACATTGGTTAGCTTTCCCACTAAAGGTACTACTATTTTATCCAATTGAGAAACTATTTTCTTTGAAGAGCTTGGAGTGAGACCAAGATTTTGACATATGGAAGTAGGCATGACCATCGTAGATGCTCTAGAATCAACTAAATAGTTATGAATATTCTTACCAAATATTCTGATAGTTATCAAAAAGGGTGAAACTTATAGCTTACTCTTGTAGATGATGTTTGTGTCAATAACTTTCACTTTGTCCATAGTTGTTCTAGTTCTTTCCGTAGGAGCTTTTCTAATAATGGATTTCCATAACAATTCATTTTGTTTATTGAACTAAGCTAACTAATGAAGAGTTATATTCACTTTAATACTTTTCATATCTTCCACAATGTTATATCCTCTTTTGCTTGGTTCCTCCTTATTCTGTGGCTGATTGTTCCCCTTTGGAGTGGGTGGATTTTTGTCTGCTTTAGGATTATGAGGAATTAACATAGTATATGAGGGAGTTGATGTTGTAAGTGTTTGTTTATTCCTTAGATTGTATGCATCTATTTGGAACTATTGAAAATAATGAATTTCATCCATATTGTCTTCTAGTACATTACCATCTTCATTTGGGAAGGGACAATCATGAGTTTTGAATAACATATAAGTGCTTGAAGAACCAAGATCCTAGTGGGATTCTAGTGGATTATGCAGCTAGTCATGTCTCATCATTTCTCTCTAAAAGATTTCAAATGTTGTGCATAGTTCCACATAGTCATGCTCACCATGTTGAGAGGTATTATGAAATTTTCACCAATTGGGAAGAGTTGTTTCTATCATGTTGATCTCTATAATCTTGTTAGGATACTCAGTCCTATTGAATGGTTTGATGTATAACTAGAACCCAATGTTTTGATTGCATGTTGGGAATTTACATTATCTATCTTATTTTACATATTTAAGAAGTCATTTCTTAAATTTTGAATCATCTTTTGAATAGAATCGAGTTATGCCTTTATAGAGTTAGTACCTTGTAAAATAGTAGTGGAGAGTGTAGCTAATTATTGATTTTGTTGGTAACGCTTACTTGTTGTATGATTGTTTAAGAAGATGAAATTCAGTTGTGTTGTCTGTGTTAGTGGAGGTAGTGTATACAATTAGTTTTGATTAAATATGAGAACATTCTACTTCACATGTGGTATTATATTTAATGCTAGAAATCCATTATTGACATTAGGTACACTCAGCATCTGAGGATTGAGATGCCTATCTATGTTGACAACCTCTTTATATGCTAACACCAAATTTTTCGTAGTAGTTGCTCTTCTCAAAAACATAGTAGCAATTGGGTCTAGGGAATTTTTGCACATTTCCAATGCTAATGCTACCTCTGGTTTATATCTTGGGGTCAACTAATTTCACATCTTTTGGAACCTCACTTTGAAAGCATGGATGGCTCATTAGGCTCTCTCTTCATTCTGGTGAAGTGCTGGTATACCAGACTAGGATTTATGACCTATCCAAACTACATAAGAAAAGTTGCTTGACATCCATCCCAAGAAGTGATGGAATTTACTATTAGATTTAAATCCTAATCATAAGCAATGTCCATTAATGTAAAAGGGAGTAATCTACATGTAAAATCTTCATCAATGAAATTTATTAGCCCCAAATTAGTGTTAAAATATTTGATATGTTCCTTTATTATCACTGCTCCTAAAAGAGAAATGGATGGTAAGTGCTTTTCAATATTCCTAGGTAAATCATGCATGTCTCCTGGGATGACAATAGTAGATCCAACTAACCAGGGTTGAGCCATTGGTTGATTAATAGGTAAAGGGTTCCTTACAGGTAAGGGGTTCCCTAATAGAGGAGGTCAATTGTTAGGAATTGGGGCTATTGGCATAGTTCTAGGTCTCTTATGATTTGTCAGGGGTGAGACTAGAAAACTAATCTGGGAGTTGGATCTGGTCACTCTCTTGGGTGACTTTAGTGCAACTCTATGCAAATAATAACTACTATTATTAGAGGTTTAGGCCATCTTTCTAGCACCAGTAAACTATTGATGAAATTTTTGTGCACACCATAGATAACGAGGTAGCCTCTAACATTTTAGGATTTTAATGGAAAAGAACTCCACTCTAGGCCACAAGTTGTAGGTATGCAGTCTGAACAACATGTTGATGGAATAACTAGTAGGGCATGTAGATTGTTGACAAGGGTTTTAGATAGAGGTGTGGTCTCTAAAGGGTAGTGAATATTTATGTGAATTTGATGGGTGGATGGTTGCTAATCTAAAGTGGGTAGGTCTCAAAATAAACTCAAAAATGAGGGAATGGTAAGGCAAAAAAGAATACTCTATGGTTTTCAGGATTCACTTCCTTGATGAGTTTCTAAATGGACAAGTACTTTTAGAACCTATGCCCATTGCTACTAGCAATTACACATATGAAATCAAACATGGCTAAGAAGTGTAAAGAGATACTGATGCAATAAATTCATAGGTATTAGTAAAAGGTTGCTCCTTTTAGAGAAGTTGATGCACACTCTTACTTAAGAGATTATGGTTCAGGCTAGCGAAGTATATGAGGCAGTTTTTACAAACACACATAAAATAAAACACTCATACATATTTAGAATTATGAATCAATCAAATCAATCATCCAAATCAATGTAATTCATCAATATTTCAACAACTTTTGCACATCTAAGATTATTACATCAATCAAGATAATAAAAAACCCATTCACAAATTTTGCACACTAAGGATTATTGAAACATACAACGAAGAAGTAACAACTAATTACATAGATAATATAAATAAAATACTCAAACACATGAAGTTGACAATCAAAATTGCTTCACTCATTTTGTATTCAAAATTCTCTAAAAAAAATCCAATTTGGATTATAATTGTTTAAATAAGCTTGGGGAAGGGGTTGCCTCATCCTCCAAGTTCATGAAAAGTTGTTTACATGTGGTATTTAAAACACGAGTTCCAAAGGTAGTCAAAATCATATAAGAGTAAAATTTTAGTTGTTAATTAGTCATGATTTAGCCTTTATAAAATCATGTAACGTGTGTATGTCTATAAAAGATAAAGGTAACTTTACAATGAAAAAATTGAACTATAAGAAAACTATAAATATATATGCCATTTAAAAAATTGTACATGCATAAAATCTTAACCTTGTTAAGGCTGCATTGTCTGAATAGATGCATGTACTTTTCTTGGTGTAGTGGCTAGGGTGGTAGAAGCTAGAACTACATATGTTGATGCAACACTAGAAGTAGCAGCTTGAGACTGCTTTTTCTTCACTTTGTTCTCCTAGTAACACTTATCTAATACATCATGCTTCTGTCGTATAATATCTAAATTCAATAAAGGAGGTCAGTGAATCCTATTGACTTAGCTGAGAAGTTTTACATGTTCGACCTTAGTTGTCTGAAAGTTATTCTTGAATATCTCCACCTATGTGACTTTATTCCTAACAACAATTAACTTAGATACTATTTCTTCCAATGTCAATCCATGCAGACCTTATTTGAAGTTATTCATTACTTCTTGAATGAGTTTATCAAAATTGATCTTACTAATTAATTTTCCTAGAGAATTTGGGCCTCATGTGCCTGATATTGGGGATTAAATCCCCAACTAATTATAACTACACTCGAGCTTCTTCTTGCCTTATAACCACCAAATTGAGAGCATTGGATGCCTCAAGTGGTGTTATAAGGTCTAGATGACTGTATATTTTATTGCTCATGTATGCAACTAACATCTTTAGCTTAGTACTATTATCTCTCAAAGAATCATACAATTGTTTAGTCTTATTCATAGGAGGGGCTAATTCAGCCCTCATAAAATCCAATGCTTTCAAGGAGTTATAACACCTAAAGGTTAATTCCTAAACCTCTACCTCTGTACCTATAGGGATATGCACAGTCTTTGTTTGCTCCCTCAATTTCTCTACCTCAACCTCAAGTTCTTATCAATCTATCTTTGTTCCTTTATGGATGGCTACTATAGCATCTTTATGTACTTGGGCCAGGTCTACAAGATTCTCAACATAGGGAGACTATCCTAACTACCTATTCTACCTCTTGGTGAGGGAGAATACTTCATGTCTTTCCTCTTGGTGAGGGAGGATTATTTCCCTACCTCTATTATCCTCCAACTTCCTCTTCTTCACTCTTTATATGCTACAAGACTACTCATCAAATGGATTAGAGATGGAAGGGAGCTTAGTGATCTTGAAGCTAGGAAATTAGGAGGACTTGCTTCTCAAATCCATAACCCATGGAGGAATATCTAATTGAGATGAATCTAAGGTTGTAACCACAACCTCATAAAATTCTTGAACTATGGGTTATTTCTTATATGTTTTGAAAATGAAATTAGGTAGGGTTAGAGGTTACCACAATGGTATCTTTTATGGAGGTGGTTGATGGCATGGGAAGTTTTATTTGAGTGAACTAGATGTCAAATTGAGGGGTAGCCATGGTTGTCTACACCTTTCTAGATATCTTCTTTTTCTTCATGGCTCTAATGGTGACAGTGCTAGAGTGGATAAAGGAAGTAGCCACAGTGGATGGAATGGAAGTAGATAGTGGGGAAATTATGGTGGTGGCAACATCCTTATTAACCTTTAGGGTGATAAGGGGGAATTAAATGAATTTAGTTAGGGTCAAGGGGTCAATGGAGATGAAAGTGGGTACTTCCACCTTTGGGGTTCTCAACATAGAATAAATTGGAACACTACCAAATATATGAATAGGAATAGTAGACAAAGGAATAATTTAAGTATACTACATACCTAAGAGGTCTTATACAACTATCCCTCCATCTTTTTTCACTTTAAGGATCAAATCCTTAGACATTTATAGCTTTGTCTCTTCATCAGAGTCCTCTTCATCTTGAACATCCTCAATTTCAATAGACTTTCTCTCTACTTGTTCTGAGTGTTGAGGTAGAATATGCAAGCCTTGAGATAACTCAACTATGGGATTCATTATAGGGGTCTTAGGATTAATTATGTATACTATAGGGGTATTCAGCTATGTGGGAGAGCTTTTTTGGATTGACACAACTGATTTTTTAGTTGTTATTCCTACAAATGTGGCAATCTGTGCTTGGGGGATAACAATAGTTACTTGGATGGTGGCTACAACTAGCCTTTCTAGTGTTTGTTCCTCCTCATCATAGTTTAAAATGATGGAATCTCCCACCTTTTCTCCTCTAAGGTTAGGTTTAGCCACCTTGGGCTCTTTATTCATAGTCTTGAGCTTTAATTTTGAAGGGAGTCCTTGAGATAAGGGACTTGCCTGGTCTTTGGATTGCTCCATGGACTGTCCTCTCCAAAAATCTATATGCTCTCATCCTTTGTAAAGGGCCTTTTTTCTATCTACTTCCCTTGTAGAGACTGAAGGGTCATCCTGTATCATTCTTAAATGATCTTCTTTTAATCTCACAACTCTTTCCCTTTCCAAGAAGTCTTCATCATTTTTTGCATTTAGAAATAGAAAATCATATGAACAAGGCTCATGGTTATAAGGGATATTAAATCCCTATATATGCTTCTAAATAAATCCATGTGGATCCTAGTCCCTATGTGGAAGCATGGGGAAATGATATATCTTTCTCCTTTTTCCCACTTATCCAAAATGCTTCCTCATGGTGTAGCTTATTCTCCCAATGATGACATGGTGCCCAAAATACAAAGCTTTATTCTACCTGGATAGGTATTCTTCAATAATCCACCATAGTTAGAAATCAATCTCTTGCTCTATAAAATTATCTATAATATACTTTGGGAGACATAAGGGGTAAACCTTGTTTCCCCAGATCATTATAATGGTGAAGTTTGGATATACGAAGCCATCCCCTCTCTCAACAAGTGTCTTTATAATGTTTTCTCTAATTTTGGGCATAGGCGAGTCATATATAGTTTTCCAAATTTGTGGATATACATCCTTTATAATCCTTACCATGTTCTTTGTATAGGCATACACATGCATAAACTGAAAGTGGTCACTAATCCTATTCTTGTTGTAATCATTGGCTGGACTCCATAGTTCATCGAGGACTTTGTAATAGGATCCCATAACAATGTATAATAAGTAGGAAATCATATAAAAATGGATTAAAGGTGTGGGGCACTTATCATTTTGGATTATTTTTTCCCTCAAGTGGAAGTTGGTGATTTCTCCTAGTGTGAATTGAGCATTAGTGGTCAGTAACATGTGCAACAATGGTACCCAATCTAGACCGAAAAAATGAATTATCAACATACCATAGAGAATATTCAATAGAGCCATGCCAATGCGTACTCCCATCTAAAATTTGTCTATGGTAACATTCCCCTTTAGGTTCTTACATTTGAAAGTGATAGTCTAGTAAGGGAATAACCATAAGCATAACACCTTCTCAATTATATTTTCTTCATTCCACAACACCACTTTTGCTTATCAAAGTATATATCAGGTATGTTCAAGGATAAGTATCTTTGGAAGTTAACTCCAAAAATGTATGCGATGGCTATCTTACTACTATAATGATGAAGGAAGGCATCCTAAGTTACCTTAATTGAGAAGAATAGATTAGTAAGGGTCGATGCATGGCATCACCTTTAGCTTGGTAGGTGCATAGTATAATATTTTTCTTTTTATGGAAAGTAAGTCCTTGATAAACAATCACTTAGAGGGCATGATATTATCTACTTCCAATGAGAATATATCTACATAATCAACAACACCCCATACCTCTAAATAATTTACGTACTAATTATCAAAAATGGTAATGTCAAAGACTATATTAGAAATTTATGTAGAATCCTTAATTGAGTATGGTGATGGTGGCATTACTCCCTTGAATACCCTAGATGAAGATGCCATTACAGTGTACATGTTATATTTTGTTTATAATTTCCTTCTATGTATTATGTATGTTGTATGATCAATTTTGCTTTGGCTTAATCGTTATTTTACTCATAGTCTCTTTGTAGGTAGTAGCTATGGTTCTTCATCTCGTAGGGTAGTAAGAGACTTTGAGTGTAAGTTTGTTAGAAAGGAATGAAGGCTTCAATGGATACATATCACATATATAAGATTTTATATTCAATAATAGTTCATGTGACATAAATGCTCAATGTTCACTTCCTTTATATTTCTTGTATAGTTCAAACTTTGTTAGTTTGAGTTGGTAGGGTGCTATAGCAAAATGATAAGAAGTATTTTAACTTTCTATTTAGCTAAGTATAGAAACTACTTTTGCACTAGGGAATAGGGTATTCCAATTTTGTGTTGGGGATCAACCTTTACAAAAGACCCACAATAAAAATCCTAAATACCTATTTCCATCAAATAAAATGTCCACAACACAAATCCTGAAGCATGTATATAAAGCCCTTAGGGTCTATTGGACAAAATGTCTATGATAAAAAGTTCAAAGAATCAAAGTCCATTAGATAAAATGTCCATGGTAAATTTTTTGATAAAATTAAAATGTTATGAGGAAATTATTTCAAGCAAAATGTTCGAAACAAAACTCCTAACAAAGATAAGTCTGATAGAGTTCAATTTCTTTGAGGAAATTATTTTGGACAAAATGTCTGTTGTAAAAACTTTGAAGACCAATTTATTTGAAATAAAAGTTCTGAAGATAAAAACTCAAATGAAAAGAAGTGTTGAAAACATAAAACCCAAATATAAACTAGACAAAATAACCAAAACATAAAACTCGAATATCAAACTTGTCAGACAAAATGTTTGAACACAAAGCCCGATGAGTAAAATATTCCAAATAAAATTATTTGAGTTGCTTAAGTCATAAAAACTTGTATATTTCAAAAATCTTGAGAGGTATTAATAAAATTAGTCCATGAAATATACATAATACCAATTTCATTTCCCTCAAAGTATGAAATCCAATAATCAGTCTTTCCTAGAATTTACATAAACATATGGAGGAGATGCTCAACCACAAGGCCACAATCTGAAAAAAATGGTTTCCCTTCTCTTTTTGAAGAAAATGGAGATATTGGGTACAATAAATGGAAAATTATAGGGGGAATAATCCTGAGTATTCAATAACCTAGAACTTTGGTTAGTAATCCTTAGATCAATTATGGAGTGTGTCACATAATAATACTTAGATTAGAAACATGAAAAAGGCTCATAAGTTGATTCACAAAACATACTTTCCTTCTAATTCCTTGGATCTATGTGTGTCAAATGTGTAGTTTATTTAATCCTTGATGTGATGAGTTCTACAAAGGCTTGATAAAATTGTAGTTTTCATTCCAGTGTCTATTAAAGCTTGTAAAAAACAAGAGAAGCTCAAGCATTACTCTAATGCCAACCTGGCATCCATATCCCTGATAGAGATACCTTGGGTTCCCTCTCTTCCCCTTCCATTTTTCTTAATCATGATGCATGGTACATTGACCTTATTTCATCAGGTAAGCCTTTTGTATTCTCTTTAAATTTTTTTTTGCTCTTTTTGAACTCATTGGTTCTTTTCTTATTTTGTTTTTATTTTATCTTGAATGGAAAGAGAAGAGCTAGAACCCTAGCAAGTTGATATAATTATAAAAAAAATCATTACTAAAACGTCCCTGCCAACCACATCTATACCCATAATTATCACTTCCAATAAGCATTTTAATGTGATAGGTGTGCTTATCCAATAAAATAAGGAAAACTTTATAAATTTGTATGAAGTAATTTGAGAGCAACTTTCACATACTTGGTGAAAGTATCAATTATGACACCATCCAGAATAATACATGATTGCCTACCTTCATCTTGAAGACTCAAACCACATAAATACACCTAATTTGTGGACAAGTACCAAATTTATTATTCCTTTTCAATCCTACCCTTCCCACAAGTCTATTTAAGCCTAAACTTAGTTGGTTTAGATTCTAGCTTTGTTACATCAGAGCAAACATAATTCAAATTATCACGAAAAGCAACAAAACAACTAATCTAGAAAGCATCTAACTCTATCCTAATAAAATAATAAACTAACCTAAGAAAGCAAGGACTTTATTTTATAAAAGCATGAAAATTAGTATAGAAATCAAGAAATCTAATCTAATCCTACATCTACTTTTACCGCTCTTCTTCTTCTTCAGTCTAGAGTACCTTTAGATGGTACAACCATGAAGTAGTACTTCAAAAACTGCCCATTATTGGATAGGTAAGTTCATTGCCCTTCAGGTCCTTCAGATGAAATGCGTTATTGTCCATGATCTCTAAAATTTGATATGGTCCAATCCATAATGGGGAAAACTTATCATGTTGTCCTTTCTTCTCATGGTCTTTATCCCAAAGTAACACTAGATCCAAATTTCTAAATGCTTTGACCTTTGCTCTCTTATCAGACCACCTCTTAACCACATCCTGGTGTTTTCTCAATGTCTATTGGGATTCAGTCCTTGAATCTTCCATTTCTATTATGTCCAACAATCTTGATTTTGCTTATCACTCAGTTGCATGTAGTCTTGCATAAAATAATAAGTGGGTAGCTTCAACAGGAAAGGGAATACTAGCCTATGTCCATACACTAGTAAGTAGGGTGAAGCTTTAAGGGCTTGATTGTATCTAGTTCACTCTACCCAAAGAGTGTATTTTAATAGATTATACCAGTCCCTATGCTTTTCCCCTACTAATTTATTAATTACTGATATCAGATTCTTGTTTGTTGATTTTTCTAGTCCATTTTCCTGAGGGTAATGGTTAGAGGATGACCTGATAGTGACATGGTTATCATGTGCCCACTTAGTAAATTCTACTAATATTAAAGATGATCCATTATCACAAACCAAAGAAATATGTGTGCCAAATCTAGTTATTATGCCTTCTTCTAAGAAATGAATCACATCTTGTGCTCTGCAGTTATTTATGGCTGTGACTTTAGTTCATCTAGTGTGGTAGTCTATGGTAGTAATCATGAAATAATGGCCTACTAAGGAGTTTGGGTTGATAACACTAATGAGGTATAAACCCCATTGAGTGAATGACCTTCTTTCAATAATTGGCTGTAAAGGCATTGCTGCGTGTACTTCCCTCTTGGCTAGAGATTGACATTCATGACATGTTATTACATGAGCATGAGCATCCTTAAAAAATATTAGCCAATAGTATCCCATTATTAATATATTATGGGCTATGGTATTTCTAGATGGATGACGACTTCCTATCTTGATCCGGGTAATAATTCAGGTGACAATTCGGGTGATGGTTCTACCCCAATTGATGACGAAACTTTTAGGAGCCATAACTTTTACACCATAGCTCTGATTGACTCCCCGTTTGAATCGTTGAAAAGATAATAATGAGGAGAACATGGTGAGATGGAAAAAATATTTTATTAGTGAGTTTTGACCCAAAAACCCAATGAAAGTGCCTCAAATCTCATTTTTAGTAGTGTAGTCTAAAAATAGTAAGTTTCTAAAAATAGTAATTCCTCAAATTTTGTATTGTTGTGAATCATGGAAGTTGAACCACTTAATCTCCCTTGAGATTGGTAACCTTCCGCATTCTCCTCCTACCTTAAAAATATGTATAAATGAAGATGTGACCCAAAAAGGAAAGCAGACATCTCTTCCCAGAGATAAGCATATGTTTATATTTGCAATCTTGAGTAATAAAACATCTCTTCTTAGACAAATCATTGTTACTATGTTATTTTCATGTTCTTGAAATATATTTAATCAAACCTTATAAGTTTTGGATCATATCTTCTGATGCAAGTTCTCTAGGATTTATTGAGCTTCCTCAATAGATATATATCTGAGATAAATACATTCATAATTTCTTCTAAAAAGGAATCCCTTATTGATCATGTAATGGACATATTTGAGCCTCAAATCTCTCCTCTTCTATCTATTGAGATCTAAGGAAAAAATTTATGTTAGTAAATATTGTATTATATCAGTATACCATTCTCTTTTTGATACTTGAGCTTCACATTCCTCTTCAATTGTGATAGGAGGATTAGGTTTAGTCATAAGCTGAATAATACCTTGACCTTGAAATTTTTTTGTAGGTTTAATCTTTATGTCAAACCCTTGCATCTTGGCCATCCATTTGGCTCAACATTCTCCTAGTTAATTTTGTGATAGGGTGGGCTTGACAACAAGATCGAGTATAATAAAAATGGTCTTATTCCTCAAAATGTAATGTCAAAACTTCTTTACTACTTTGAAAAGGCTAAAAATCTATTTATCAATTATAGAGTATCTGAGTTCTACATGTTTCATATTTGTGCTCATAAATGCAATTGGATGATCAGTCTCCTTCTTCTATGTTTTAACAATGACAATCATATGCTCTAAAGTGAATGAGTACAAGTAGAAATATTTTGTAAAGTCTGGACTGATCAAAACTGGTGCTTGGGATATCATATTTTTTATTTCTTGAAAAGACTTTTGGGCCTCAGTTATCCATTCTATTTTGGCATCTTGCTTGAGTATGGCTTTTAGAGGCCTAACAATCTCTACAAATCCCAAGATAAATTTCCTTATGAAGTTAATATTTTCAAAGAATGATTTGAGCTCCTTCTTACTATTTGGTGGCATAATATTTGAAATTCTTTGAATTTTATTTAGATCAATGATGATTCCATATTTAAAGATGATGTGCCCCAAAAGCTTGCCTTCAATCACTCCAAATATGTTCTTCTTCAGGTTTAGTGAAATACCAAACCTTCTACATCTCTCGAATATGGACTGTAGGTGACTTATGTGATCCTTCCTATTCTTTATAAATATTGTAAGATCATCTATATAGATGATTATACATTTTATTATAAGTCCTTTGAATGCATGATCCATGGCACATTGAAAGGTGGCTCCTATGTTTATTAGGCCAAATGGCATCCTTTTATACATGTAAGTTATTGATCCAAAGTTTAATTAATAAAAGGTCCTAAATCAGATCTAAACTTGCACCATTGTGTAAGGCCCATTGAGACCTTTCCAATGGTATGTGGAATGTAGAAAATAGAGCTCGTATGCTCCTTATCCGGCCAATCAAAGTTCCAAATCAATGCTAGTCAAGATTGGTCAAATCTAGCCAAACTACGAAAATTGATAATCATGGAATGTTGTAAATATAGTTTCATGATGTAGAGCTCATTTTAAGATTTCTGACGCATTTTACAATTCAAAAAATGGAGTCTATATGTAGAAGTTATGACCAATCAAACTTGGTCAAAAAAATGATGTGGAAATAAAGTGACGTGGTTGACTGGCAGTAAAGTGACATGGCATGGAAAGTAAAAATTGATAAGTGGTGTAATTTGAGCATGCCAAGTAGACTAGTGATGCAATAATATGTGGTAGCCAGTACAAGCAAAAATTTGGGTTTGTTTGGTTTCTCATCTTCATCTTTGATAGGCATGCATGTAGTGGTGTAAAAGGATGGCTATGGGGACCGTATCTTGTGGAGTCCATTTTTGTCATATAAGAGGAAATTTCCACTAATAGATCCATGGAGCATCTAATTAAATGCTGACAAGTTTCAGTTTAGGGATGGTCCATGTGGTGGGTTCTTAGGCCACCACATGGCCTGCCACCACTTAATTATTTTGGATGTTGTTTCCATGGTCAAATTTTGGAATATTCCCTTTAGTCAAATATTGAATATATTCTTATGTACTTATTCACCATATGAATGGGACATTACTAAGCTTGAGATCCAACTCAACTACCATGGAGTATCCAATTGAACGTCGATAAGTATCAGATTAGGGATGGTCCACGTGGTGGGTCCTCAGGCCACCATGTAGCCTACCACCACTTAATTATGTTGGACATTATTTCCATGGTCAAATTTTGGAATATTAACTTTAGTTAAATATTAACTATATTCTTATGTATTTATTCACCATGTGAATGGGACATTATCGAGCTCGAGTTCCAAATCAACTACCAGCATAGATGCCATGACATTCCCATGATCGAGACATTTGCTACAAACTAAGTTTCAACACGTCAAGTCTAAGAATATTGCATTCTAATTTTGGTATGGTGGACCAAGCCATCAAAATTACCATAAATTCTTAGTCATGATAAGCATGAAGCCCATGTACCATGGTTTCCAACATCACCAAATGCCATGAAGATTGAATGATATACTAATGCCAATTCCTTGGCATCATCCAAAGTTCATGGAGATTTATGTGGCCCAAGCTAGATATCCATTGGAGATGAAAATCATATTAAAGGATTAAAGAATATTTCATTCCTACAAATGTGGGATTAATCCTAAAAGCTTAGCCAACCTATATTTTAATATAATGTGGGATAAGGATGAAAGCTAAGTCATGGGTTTGGATAAAAACCAAAACAAATGCTATGGGCTATTTTTGGCAAAAATATAATGCCTCCACCATTATTTTTGAATCCCAAAGCACTATATAAAGTGCTTGGGGGTGGTGTTTTAAAGCATCAGTTTTTGGAATCAAAGCCAAAGCAACTATTGATAAGAGGTTTAGGAGTCTTGCAAAAGGAGATAGAGGCAAAATTATGGAAAAGTTCAAGAAGAGATTTATAGTATTTTTGCTTGAGGATCAACTTTGAAGTTGGTGAAATCATATTTTGAAAATGTCTTGTAAGTATTTTGAAGCATTTTTAATAGATCGGCCTATAAAGGACATAAAGACCTAGTCCATTATGCCGAACTCTGTAATCAATTGTGTGTTGATTTTCTTGGAGTCTCCTTGCAAAATTACAATTTAAAAATTAATTTTCAAGTTAAATTTTACTTAATTCAATAAATTATTATTATTAATGAAAAATAAAAATTATACAAAGTGTATTTTTCTAAAGTTTATGGATCAAGTTGGTATCAGAGCTAAGTTCATGGGTGAATTTGTGGTTTTAATTTTTCTTAGCTAAATTTAGCTATCATAATACAATTAAACTAATACTAGCACAAATTTAGTTATTACTAAATACCCGTATCACTTCAATAATGTAATACCTACAATCCCAAGAGCAATGTCAGCAAGTAGTAAAGCAAATACAAGAGCTATAAATTACAAATCTCTAATAAAGCATTAATACACTATGAGTAGAACTACAACAAGAATGCCGATAGAAGAAAAGGATGCATGAAGATGTAGAGACTTGTGAACATTTTTCCTAATGAGGTTATATTACCAAGTGATGTTGGATACTACAACCTAGTTAGGCTCTATTATGATTTAAAAAGTAGAATGAGGAGAGAGACAAGGCAACAGTCATGTCCATCAACAATCAATCAACCTGACTAGCGGTACATCATAAAACAACTCTAGAATCTCTAATGCGATAGTTTATACCAGTTGAAGTAATAGATATTATACTATGCTTAGAAGAAATTCAAAGGTATAACTATACTACTATTATAGAGGGGAAGTTCATGTAGATCTATTTTGATTGGAGTTTTGGAGCCAGTTATATCACTGAAGGTCTCACACAATGTCTAAAGATAAAAGCTCTTCCATTGCCTCACACTAAGACATTCAAAGGAGATAATGGCACAATACTTGGACATGTAACCCATTATGGAATCTTGTATTTTGGAATTGGAGGGCTATTCTTTGATAATGTAGCTATTGACATAGTTCTAGGAGAAGCTAAAGAAATCACTTTGGGTCATTATTATGTCACATCCCAACATGCTAGAGACACTGTGTCAGGAGAAGGAATCCAAATGATGACCAATCATACTTATGAGGTTTATTTCAAAACAAGCTAAGCAATTAAGTTATATTTTGGTTATAACAGTGATTCCTCTAATTCATATACTCTTGCTAGTCCTATTAATGAAAATGATGTTGTAAGTCTGGAAGCAAATATTGTTCTGATTATTAATTTGTCATTTGATGTACATTCTGAGGATAAAAAAATGAAATTAACTCTTCTAATTATGTTGAAAACGTAATGGATATTGAATGTGCTAACCCTAAACATTTATCAAGTCCATGTGTTGGTATATTTGAAAAACACACAAAGGGAATAGGTTCTAAGTTGTTAGCTAAAATGGGATTTGAAGGAAAAGGCCTTGGAATTAATGGTCAAGGAATTGTCTAGCCTGCCCAAGTGGCAAAGAGACCACTTCATGCAGGATTAGGATATGGGGGTGAAGGACAAATTTCCTAAGAAGTTAAGTTGAATGATTACTCAAGCAACAAACTAGAACACCCGAAGAGATGGAATAAGCACTCTCCGAAGATGCAAAAACTATATTGGATGAAGCATATTAAAATGACTCATCAAGGTATGCAAAAATGAAATACTCAAATGTATTTTTTGATTATGCCCAAGAAAGTCCTAAAAAGATTCTTAAGAAAACTGCCAAAACAAGGTTGTCTAAAGAAGATAGGAAAAGTCAGCAACAACCTAAGACAAATGATGTAATTATAACTTTAGTTAGGCAACAAACAAAGTCTTGTCAATCAAAACCAAAGACAACATCAATGAGGGAAATGATAGTCAACAAGAAGCTAACAGTTCAGAGTTTGACACCTTGAAAAGGTAAACAACACTTCTTTATAAGAATAATAGTTAAGCATTCTAAGGTAGATGCTATCTTTGATAAAAATTATCAAAAAAATATGATATTTGAAGATGTTGTATAAACTCTAGGTCTGAAAACTAAGCCACATCTCAAACCATATTTTTTGGATAAATAGATGATGGCAGTAACATACATGTAAGTAAAACATGTAAACTAGAGTTTGCAATTACCTCCAACTTTTTAGATGAAGTTGAATTAGATGTTGTTCCACTCCATTTTAGTGGTATTATCATAGGGAAACCATATTTTTCTCTGATAAAGGCAACTTTTTCCAAGAAGGAAAATCAATATAACATTGTAAAAGACATGATAAAATATCTCATGCAAACACATCAACAATAACTGTTATAGGAGAATGATGCCTTTAGTGTTATTTTACTCATGTATGTTTTAGCCAAGTACACTGCAAGGAAACATGAATATGCCATTATGAGAAGCATTAGGAATAGCCTAGAAGATAAGTTATATAGTTTAATCTATATGTTTTAGTATGTACATATATATATACATATAGGCATTATTTATAAATGCATAAGACCCAAGTATGGGCAATGTTTGTAATCGTTATGTACAATTATAGTGTTTATAAAGACCCAATAAGGGAAACATTTGTAAAATTACGTTGCTATGTAAATTGAAAAATAGTGATTATTATAACACCAGGTGTCATACATCATTTTCATAGTAGTCAAAGCCAATTCTAGTAATAGATTTTTGAGGACAAAAAACCTTCTTAGAGGGAAGGTATGATCTAGAGGTCAATTCAAAAAAGGTCCTGAAGTAGATAAAAAGTTACACCATTTCATAGGGCCCATTGAGACATTTCCAATGGTATGTGGAACATAAAAAATGGAACTCATATGCTCATTGTGCAACTGGTCAAAGTTCTAAGTCAAAGTTGGTCAAAATTGGTAAAATCTGGTCAAAATTCAAAAAATTACCATCATGTAATGTTTAAAATATAGTTCCATGACATAAAGCTCATAGTAAGCTTTCTAACACATTTTACGGTTCAAAAAATGAAGTATGTATGCGGAAGTTATGACCAGTCAAACTTGGTAAAAAAATGATGTGGAAATAAAGTGACATGGCTAACATGGCTGACATGCAAGTAAAGAGACATGTCACAAAAAGTAAAAATTGATACGTGGTATAATTTGAGTATGCCAAGTGGACCAGTGATGTAGTAACATGTGGCAACTAGTACAAGCAAAAATTTAGGTTTGTTCAGTTTCTCATCTTTGTCTTTGACATGCATGTACATAATGGCATAAAAGGCTAGCTGCAGGGATCAAAGCTAGTGGAGTCCATTTTTTTCATGGAGGGGGACCCTACTACTAATAGAGCCATGGAGAATCCAATTAAACATTGACAAGTGTCAGATTTGGGGATGGTCCACGTGGTGGGTCTTTAGGGCACCACGTGCCCTACCATCACTTAATTATTTTGGACATTATTTCCATGGTCAAATTTTGGAATATTACATTTATTAAAATATTGATTATATTCCTATGTATTTATTCACCATGTGAATGGGACATTACCAAGCCTGAGTTCTAACTCAACTGCCAGCACAGATGCCACAACATTCCCATGATCGAGACATTTGCTATAGGCCAAGTTTCAACATGTCAAGTCCAAGAATATTACATGATGAGTTTGGCATAGTGGACCAAGCCATAAGAATTGCCACAAATTTCAAGTCATGATAAGAATGAACCCTGTATACCATGGTTTTCAACATCACCAAATGCCATGAACACTGAATGATTTGTTAATGGCAATGCCTTGGCATCATCCAAAGTTCATGGAGATTTATGTGGCCCAAGCCACATATCCATTGGAGATGAAAATACTATTAAAGGCTTAAATAATATTTCATTCTCACAAATTTGGGATTAATCCTAAAAGCCTAGCCAACCCATATTTTAATATAATGTGGGATAAGGATGAAAGCCAAGCTGTGGGTTTGGATAAAAACCAAAACAAATGCTACGTGCCATTTTTGGCAAATGGATAATGCCTCCACCATTATTTTCAAAGCCCAAATCACTATATAAAGTGATTGGGGGTGGTATTTCAAAGCATTTATTTTTAGAATCAAAGCCAAAGCAACTATTGATAAGAGACTTAAGAGGCTTGTATAAGGAGATAGAGGCAAAATCGTGGAAAAGTCCAAGAATAGACTTATAGTATTTTTGCCTAAGGATCAACTTTGTAGTTGGTGAAATTGAAAATGTATTTTAAGTATATTTAAGCATTTTTAATAGATTGGCCTATAAAGGACCTGAAGATGTAGGCCATTGTGTCAAACTCCATGATCAATTGTGTGTTGATTTTTTTGGAGTCTCTTTGCAAAATTACTATTTAAAAATTAATTTACAAGTTAAATGTTAATTAATTCCATAAATTATTATTATTAAGTAAAAATAAAAATTGTATGAAGCATATTTTGCTAAAGTTTATGGATCAGTTCTCCACTTCATGGTAAACATCATCTTCATTCTATCTTCAGATTGCACTAGTACTTGATTATAGCCTAAAAATCCTTCCAAGAAGGACATCATTTTAGAACCACTTACTATCTATATCACCTCATCCAGAGAAGGCTGAGGATAATTATTTTTTTTGGAAGCCTTATTCAGGTTTTTAAAATCCACACATAGTCTAATATCACTATTCTTCTTTATTACTGGGGTCAAATTGGACACCCAGGTAGAATGTTGAATTGGAAAGATGATTTTTACACTAAAACGATTCTCCACTTCTATCTAAATAAGAACCTCTAGAGTAGGATTTATTGGGCTTTGCCTCTATCTAAATAGTTTTTGATCTGGATTCAAGGGAATCATGTGAGTGATGACCTACAGGTCATACACCTTAAAGTCTTCATATGTCCAAGTAATGACATCCCTATACTAAGTGATTAGATCTTTCACTCACTATCTTTCCTCTGGGGTGAAACTAAGACCAATATTCACATAGTATGGGCTATGTTCATCTCTTATATTTTATCCTTTGAAGTTAGATTCATTAACCTTAGGCTACCTGAGTTGTGATTGAGGGTCTATGTCAAATGGCCTTTCCAAGGAGACTAGTGCAGCTAGGATATGATTCTCCTTGAGTCAGAGAATGCTTTTCTTATATGATTCCTCTTGACATAGGTGATTAATGTCCTTATCATCAATGATTTGGGACTCAAATTCTCCTAAATTAGTTGAAAATTGAATAATCTATTGGTCATCATCAAATACTTCAAAAATTTCCATGTTATCTATAATAGAGGGACAAGGCACCAATTCAATGGAGAACCTTTTTACCTTAGATTATTGTAGTGGCTCCAGATTAGCAACAATAGTAGTTAGTGAATTGACAACTTGATTTTTCTCATGTTTAAATCTTCAAAGCTTTCAATCAAGTCCCATGATTTGTGCTTGTACATTCTCAAATAAGATAGCTTACATTGGTATTTATTTATGACCTTGTTAACTACTAGCTCAAGTCACCAAATACTAGTATTTGTCATACATTATTTTTCAGTGCAAATTTTAATCCCAGAATTAGAGCCTCATACTCAGCTTTATTGTTAGTACATGATAATTGTAATTTGTATGCTGCCAAGAAATTTTTACCTTGGGGATTAATCAGCTTGATTCCCACATCTGATCCTTGATTAGATCTAAAACCATCAAAATGTAAAGTCCACAGTTGATTGGAACCTTCATGTTCTAGTTTTCATATTTGATTATGTATAGTAAAAGTGTAGATAACAAGGTTGGGAGACTCATACTTCACCTCTTCATTCTTGAAGTTATAATCCATAATGGGATACTTCACCTTGGTTCTATATCAATTTTGATTTGATTTGCAATTCCTCTCCATGGTAGCCATATATGAGAGAAGTCTATAGAGAGATACCCATTAAGCATTTTAGACCAATCCCTACTTATTAATAGTTCATAGCCTTTGGGTATGCCCACTACTAAAATATCAATGGTCATCTAGACTTGTGGTTTAGATGTTACTTGAATACATACATTGGTTAGCTCTCCCACTACTGGTACTACTATTTTATCCAGTTGATAAATTGATCTCTTTGAAGGGCTTGGAGAGAGACCAAGATTTTAACATATGGAAGTAGGCATGATCATCATAGATGCGCCCAAATCAACTAAATAGTTATGAATATCCTTACCAAATGCTCTGATAGTCAATAGAAAGGGCGGAACTTCTAGATTACTCTTGTAGATGATGTTGGCATCAGTGACTTTTACTTTGTCCGTAGCTGTTCTAGTTTTTTCCATAGGAGCCTTTCTAATAATGGACTTCTATAACAACTCCTCCTATTCAATGATCTAACCTAACTCATGAAGATTTATATTCATTTCAATCCTTTTCATATCTTCCACAATGTTGTATCCTCTTTTGATTGGTTCCTCCTTATTTTGTGGTTGATCGTTCCCCTTTGGAGGGGGTGGATTGTTGTCTACTTTAGGATTAGGATGAATAACCATAGTATTTGGGGGATTCGATGTTGTAAGTGTCTATTTATTCCTTATATTATATGCACCTCTTTGAAATTAATTAAAGGCATGAATTTCATCCATATTCTCTTCTGATACATTATCCTCTTCACATGGGAAGGGAAATTCATGAGTTTCAAAGAACATAGTAGTGCTTGAAGAGCTAGGATCCTAGTGGATTATGTGTCTAGTCCTGTCTCATCATTTCTCTCTAAAATATTTCAAACACGGTGTAGAATTCCACACAATCATGCTCACCATGATGAGAGGTATTGTGAATTTTGTACCAATTGGGAAGAACTATTTCTACCATGTTAATGTCTTACAACTTGTTAGTCTGGTTAGGCCTATTGAATGATCTATTATATCTTTAGAACCCAACATTTTGATTTTTAGTTAGGCCATTGGTATTATCCATATTCCTTTGCATATTTAAGAAGGCATTTCTCAAAATTTAAACCATCTTTTGAATAGAATCAAGTTCTACCTTTGTAGAGTTAGTACCTTATAAAATTGTAGTGGGGAGTGTAGCTGATTATTGATTCTATTAGTAACCCTTGCCAATTGTGTGATTATTCAAGAAGCTAAAATTTGGTTATGTTGTTTGTGTCAGTGGAGGTAATGTGTATAATTGGTTTTGATTGAATGAAAGAACATTTTTCTTCACATATGGTATCAAATTTAATGCTAAAAAATTGCTATTGACATTAAGTACACTCGACATCAGATGATTTTGATGCCTATCTATGTTGATAACCTCTTTATATGCTAATTCCAAATTGATGGTAGTAAATTATCTTCTCTAGAACATGATAATGATCAGGTCCATGACATTTTTGTATATTTCCAACACTAATACCACCTCTAGTTTATATCTTGGTGTCACTAGTTATACATCTTCTAGAATCCGGCATTGAAAGCATAGATGGGTTCATTAGGATCTCTCATTATACTGGTGAAGTATTGGTATACCAAAATAGGATTGGTGACCTATCTAAACTACATAAGAAAAGTTTCTTGACATCTATCCTAAGAAGTGATGTAATTTTCCATTAGATTTAAATACCAGTCTTAAGTAACATCCATTAATGTAAAAGGGAATAATCTACATGCAACATATTCATCAATGAAATTCATTAGCTTCAAAGCAGATTTAAAATATTTGATATGTTCCTCTACTATCCTTTCTCCTGAAGGAGAAAAGGATGGTAAGTAATTTTCAAGATTCCTAGGTAAATCATCCACATCTCTTGGGATGGCAATAACAGATCCAACTAACCTGGGCTGAGCCATCGATTGATTAAGAGGTAAAGGGTTCCTTATGGGTAAGGGGTTCCTTACTGGAGGAGGTGGATTGCTTTGAACTGGGGTTTTTGGTATAATTATAGGTCTCTTATGATTTTTTAGGGGTGAGACTAGAAAACCAGCTTGGGAGTTAGATCTAGTCACTCCCTGGGTGACTTCAATGCAACTCTACATAAAGAATAACTACTATTATCAGAGGTTCAGGCCCTCCTTTTAGTACCAATAAATTGTTGATGTGGGTTTTATGCACATCATAGATAATGAGTTAGCCTCTAATGTTTTAGGATCTTAATGGATAACTCCACTCTAGAGCACAAGTTGTAGGTATATGGTCTGAATAACATGTTAATGGAATATCTAGTAGGGCATGCAGATTGTTGACAACTATTTTGGATGGAGGTGTGGTCTCTAAAGGGTATTAAATATCTATGTGAATTGGATGGGTGGATGGTTTCTAATCTAAAGTGGGTAGGTCTCAAAATAAACTCAAAAAGGATGGAAGGGTAAGGTAGAAAAGAAGATTCTATGGTTTTCAAGAATCACTTCCTTGGTGGGTTTCTAAATGGACAAGTGCTTTCATAACTTATGCCTATTGCTAACAATAATTACACACATGCAATCAGACATGGCTAAGAAGTATAAGGAGATACTGATATAGGAAATTCATAGGCCTCAATCAAAGGTTACTCCTTTTAGAACATCTATTGCACACTCTTACTCAAGACATTATGGCTTGGGCTAGTAAAGTATCTGAGACAAATTTTGTACAAACACATAAAACTACATCAAATAAATCACTTATACACTTTCAAAATTATGCATCAATCAACTCAATCATCCTAATCAATGTAATTCATCAATATTTTAATAGTTGTTGCACATCTAGGATTAGTACATCAATCAAGATAATCAAGAACCCATTCATAGCTTTTGTATACTAAGGATTATTTAAACATACAACCAAGAAGTAACAACTAATTACATAGATAATGGAAAGGAAATACTCAAATTCATGAAGTTGACAATAAAAATTACTTCTCTCTTTTTGTATTTAAAATTCTTTGATAAAAATTCCAATTTGGATTAAATTTTTTTAAATAGGCTTGGGGAAGGGGTTGCCTCATCTTCTAAGTTCATGCAAAGTCATTTACTTGTGGTAGTTAGAACATGAGTTCTAACTATAGTTGAAACCGTATAAGATTAAACTTATAGTTATTAATTAGTCATGAGTTAGCCTTTACAAAATCATGCAACATGTGCATGTGTACAAAAGATAAAGGCAACTTTATAATGAAAATCTTGAACTACAAGAAAACTATAAATATATACACCATTTACAAAATTGAACATGCACAAAATCTTAACCTTGTTAAGGTTGCACCAACATCACCTATATAACCCATTATCATTATAACCCTTATCCATTAAAGAATCTGGTGACTCCATTTCATGTCTTACCCATTATTCATTATAGCCTTACCATCTTCCTCCACCTCCACTATCTTATCTGGTCTACAAAACCAGAGCTGCTGGGAAAGAGTGTGCAGTTTGAAGCCTCAAGCCTCAAGTTGAAGCTAAGCCAGTCCTTTTCCATTTTTATTTTGTAATCTGGCCACTCCGTCCTAACTACATGTACTTTTCTTGGTGTA
This sequence comes from Torreya grandis, assembly GCA_037957365.1. Classification (NCBI taxonomy): domain Eukaryota; kingdom Viridiplantae; phylum Streptophyta; class Pinopsida; order Cupressales; family Taxaceae; genus Torreya; species Torreya grandis. Next base: position 393,048 of record JARHVA010001145.1, read on the forward strand.
GTGGCTAGGGTGGTAGAAGTTGGAACTATATATGTTTATGCAACACAAGAAATAACAGCTTGAGACTATTTTTTCTTCACTTCATTTTCCTGGTAGCACTTGTCTACTACATCATGCTATTGTTGTATAATATCTAAATTCAATAAAGGAGATCAATGGATCCTAGTAACTTGGTTGAAAAGTTTTCCATGTTTGGCCTTAGTCATTTGAAAGTTAATCTTGAAGATATCCACCTCTGTGACTTTATTCCTAGTAGTACTTAACTCATATTCTATTTCTTCCATTGTCAAGCCCTTCAAACCCTGTTTAAAGTTATCCATCACTTCTTGAATGAGTTTATCAAAATTGATCTTGTTGATAAATTTTCCTGTGATGTATTTTACTTTTTATAACTTTAGATCATCCAAAATTTGGATAATTTGGGCCTCATGTGCCTGATATTTGGGGATTAAAGCCCCAACTAATTTTAACCACTCCCAAGCTTCTTCTTGCATTATAACCACCAAATTGAGAGCATTAGATGTCTCAAGTGGTGTCATAAGGTCTATATGATTATATATTTTATTGCCCATATATGCAACTAACATCTTCAAATTAGAAATATCATCTCTTAAATAATTATATAATTTATTAGTCTTATTCATAAGAGGGGCTAATTTGACCCTCATTAAATCTAATGCTTCTAAAGAGTTATAATACTTGGAGGCTACTTCCTAAACCTTTGCCTTTATACCTATAGGGATATGCATAGTATTTGCTTTATCCCTCAACTGATCTACTTTAGCCTCAAGTTTCTACTAATCCATCCATGTTCCTTCATGGATGGATACTATAAAATCCTTATGTGCTTGGGCTAGGTCTCAAAGATTCTCAACATAGGGAGATTGTCCTAGCTACCTATTCTACCTATTGGTGAGGGAGAATAGTTCATGTCTTTCCTTAATAATTATCTCCCTACCTATATCATCCTCTAAATTCCTCTTATTTACTCTCTATATGCTACCAAACTACTCATCAAATAAAGTGGAGATGGAAGGGAGCTCAGTGATCTTGAAGCTAGGCAATTGGGAGGCCTTGCTTTTTAAATCCATAGCCCATGGAGGAATATATAATTGAGATGTATCTAAGGTTGTAACCATAACATCCTCCTCATATTCTTAAATTATGGGTTATTTATTCTCTATTTTGATAAGGACATTAGGTAGGGAAGGCCATATGATCTTAGACCATTCCACTCCTCCAAATTGAGGGAGTGGATGGACTATGACCAGTTGGGGTTTGGCCTTCCTTCCCCTATAAGAGCTTTCCATAATAGTATATTTTGTAGAGGTTGTGGATGGCATGTGAAGGTTGATTTGAGTGGATTGGATTTGAAATTGAGGGGTAGCCATGGCTATCTACACCTTTCTAGATATCTTATTTTTCTTCATGGCTCTAATGGTGGTAATGCTAGAAGGGATAGAGGAAGTAGCCATAGTGGATGGATTGGAAGTGGGCAGTGGGATAATTATGGTGGTGGAAAAATCCTTCTCAAACTTGGGGTGAGAAGGGGGAATTTAATGAATGTAGTTAGGGAAAAGGGGTCAATGGAGGTGGAAGTAGGTACTTCATCTTTTGGGGTCCTCAACATAGAATAAATTGGAACACTACCAAATATAGGAATAGGAATAGTAGGTAAAAGAATAGTCTAAGTAGACTAGACACTTAGGAGGTATTGTATGGATATCCCTCCATCATTTTTTTATTTAAGGCTCAAATATTTAGCCATTTATAGCTCTGTCTCTTCATCTTAAACATCCTCAATTTTAACAATCTCTCCCTCTGCTTATTCTAAGTGTTGCTATGTAGTAGGCAAGCCTTGAGATACCTCAATTATGGGACTCCCTATAGGGGTCCTAGGCTTCCTTATATATACCAAAGGGGTGTTCAACTATGTGGGGGAGATTTGATGGATTGACATAGCTTCTTCTTTAGTTGTTATTCCTATAGATGTGGCAATTTGTGCCCAGGGGATAACAATAGTTACTTGGATTGTGGTTGCAAGTGGCATTTATTGTGCTCATTCCTCCTCATTAGAGTCTAGAATAATGGGATATCCCATCTATGCTCCTTTAAGGTTGGGTTTATCTATCATTGTCTCTTTATTCATAGACTTGAGATTTAATTTTAAAGGGATTCCTTGAGATGTGAGGGACTTGTTTGGTCCTTGGATTGCTCCATGGACTATCCTCTCAAAAAGTCTATATGATCCCATCCTTTTTAAAGGGACTTATTGCTATCTAGTTCCATTGTAGATAATGAAGTGTCATCCTGGATCATTCTTAAATGATCTTCTTTCAATCCCACAACTCTTGCCCTTTCTAGGATGTCTTCATCATCTTTTGCATTTAGAAACAAAAAATCATATGAATAAGGCTCATGACTATAGGGGATATTAAATACCTATATATCCTTTTGAATAAATCCATGTGGATCCCATTCCTTGCATGGCAGAATGAGGAAATGATATCTCTTTCTCTTGCCACCCACTTCTCCAAAATGCTTCCTCATGGTATAGACCATTCTCCCAATGACAACATGGTTTCCAAAATACAAAGCTTTCTTCTACCTGGATAGGTCTTATTTAATACTCCACCATAGTTGGAAAGCAATCTCTTGCTTTGATAAATTGTCTAGAATGTAATTTGGGAGACACAAGGGGTAAAGCTTATTTCCCAAGATCATTATAACAATGAAGTTCGAATACAAAAAGTAATCCCCTCTCTCAGTAAGTGTCTTTATAATGTTTTCTCTAATTCTACGCATAGGTGAGCCATATATAGTTTTCCAAATATGGGGATATATATCCTCTAAAATCCTTACCATGTTCTTTATATAGGCATACACATGCATAAATTGAAAGTGGTCACAAATCTTGTTCTTGATGTAATCATTAGTTGGACTCCATAGTTTGTGAAGGACTTTATAGCAGGTTCCCATGATAATGTTTATTAAGTAGGACATCATATAAAAATGGAATGTAGGCATGGGGCACTTGTCCTTTTGGATTAATTATTACCTCAATTGGAAATTTATGATTTCTACCAGTGTTAATTGAACATCACTGGTCAGCAACATGTGTAGTAATGACACCTAATCTAGATTGACAAAATGAATTATCGACATAACATAGAGTCTATTCAATATAACCATGCCAATACATACTCCCATCTTGAATTTGACTATGGGAACATTCCCATTTGTCTTATTTCCTTTGGAAGTGATTGTCTAGTTAGGGAGCAACCATGAGCACAACACCTTCTTAATTGTATTTTATTTATTCCACAACACTACCTTATGCTTGCCGAAGTATGCATCAAGTATGTTCAAAGACTAGTATATTTGGAAGATAAATCTCAAAATGCATGCAATGACTATCTTAATACTATAATGATGAATGCATCCTCATGTAAGAGGTTGATGGATGGCATCACCTTTGGCTTGGCAACTGCATAGTATAGTCTTTATCTTTCAGGGAAAGTAAGTCCTTGATAAACAATCTCTCAGAGAGCATGATATTATCTATGTATCATGAGAATATATATATATATATATATATATATATATATATATATATATATATATATAAAATAAACAACATCCCATACCTCTAAATAATTTGCATATCGATTGTTGAAAATGGCAATGTTGAAGACTATATCAGTAAATTCTATGGAATCCTTGATTGAGTATGGTGATGGAAGAATTTCTCCCCTAAATTACCTAGATGAAGACACCATTATAGTGTACATGTTTTTTGTTTTTTTATAGCTTCCTTCTAGGTGCTATGTATGTTTTATGATCAATTATACTTTGGCTTAATTGTTGTTTTACTTTTATTGTCTTCATAGGTAGTAGATAGGGCTCTTCATCTCATAGGGTAGAATGAGGCTTTGAGTACAAGTTTGTTGGAAAGCAATGATGGCATCGATGGTTACGTATCACATATATAGGATTTTGTATTGAATACTAGTTTGTGTGACATAAATGCTCAATGTTCACTTCCTTTACATTTCCTATATAGTTCAAGCTTTGTTAGTTTGAGTTGGCAGGGTGCTATAGTAAATTGATAGGAAACATTTTAAATTTATATTTAGCTAAGTATAGAAACTAATTTTGCATTAGGGAATAGGGTATTCATATTTTGTGTTGGGGATTGACCTTTACAAAAGACCCACAACAAAAAGCTTGAAGACTTATTTCCCTCAGATAAAATGTAAGTATCACAAAGCTTGTAGGATGTATATAAAGCCATTAGGGTCTATTGGAAAAAAATTCCATGAAAAAAATCTTGAAGACTCAAAGTCTATCGGATAAATGTCTATGGAAATTTTTTTGATAAAATTACAATGTTTTAGGAAAAAAAATTTAGGAAAAATGTCCGAAACAAAACTCCTAACAAAGATAAGTCCGATAAATCTCAATTGCTTTAGGGAAATTGTTTTGGATAAAAAATCCACCATAAAAACCTTGAAGACAAATTCATTCAGAATGAAAGTTTCAAAGACAAAAACCCAAATGAAAAGAGGTGCTAAAAACATAAAACCCAAATATCAACTAGACAAAATACCTAAAACATAAAACCTGAATATCAAACTTGTCAGATAAAATGTCTGAACAAAATGCTTGAATAAAAATCTTGATGCGTAAAATCTTTCAAATAAAATTCTTTGAGTTGCTTAAGTTCTGAAAACTTGTATAGTTTAAAATTCCCAAGAAGTATTAATAAAGTTAGTCCATAAAATATACAAAATACCAATGTCAATTCCCTCAAAGTATGAAATCCAATAATCAGTCTTTCCCAGAATTTACACAAACATATAGAGGAGAGACTCAACCACAAGGCTAAAATCTGAAAAAAGTTTCTCATTTTCTTTTTAAATAAAAGGGGGATATTGGGTACAACAAGACCAAAGGCCCACGCTATTATCCAGGTGGTTTGAATAGGTGAAAAGTGGTCCTGGATACCTAGGTGATGACTCAATGATGCTTTTAATAGATATTGGCATGGGATAAATCCACATAAAAGTTGGAAAATGATCAAAGGAGGCCCTAAGATAGGTCTAGGGATAAGATAAGGATAGGGTAGTCTAGGTCTAGGGATAAGATAAGGAGAGGGTGGTCTCAAGTGATATTGCATTAAAATGACATTATTGATGTCTACATTTACCACCCCCCTTCCCCCCCACCCCCTCAAATTTATTCTATACATGAAACAAAGCAAAATGGATAGGATAAAGGAAAGATAGATGTACTTGGACTTACCTAAGAGGTGAAGCCTATAAATTTGGGTCTGAATCTATGAATTGTGATCCATTTCATGTCTTGTAGATGAAACATGTATGAATCAGTCCTTATTTAAAAAATATCAAAAGTAAAGACAAAACTACGTAAAGAGATGAGAGAGGAAATGAACAAATACACCTCATTGGGTATGTGAACCAATGTAAAAACATAGTGACATATTTTATGTGTGTGTATATGGTGATCAAATGGTGAATAACTTAGATTGGGATGATGACTTGCCCAATATTCATGTGTGGGTAGATCAAGAAATCAAGTTGGTTTTGAATCCATCTTTACCAACCCCTATTCAGTAGATCATAATCTATGAATAACTTAGATTAGACTGATGTGTTGTCCAACCCTCTTATTTAAGGTTGCTCAAGAACTCACGTAGTCTATGAATCCATCATTGCCTCCCTATGTGTAGTAGATACAATTGCAGTTGAAATTGTGTAATGTAACTGAAATTATGTAAGATGGATCTAGGCCATATGGAAACTCTAAAATGCAAAAATGGATCTAGGCCACTCAGGATTGCCAACCACTATAGATGGAATGATGCACCATTTTGGTGTGATCCTAGTGAAAAATTGGTGAATATGGTGTCTAGAGTATATAACATGGAGAATGACATGGATTTATTATTCTATCTAAGAGAACTAGTGCCAAACTAAACATATGGGGACAATGTGTCATGCATATGCCCCCAACTATGATATTTAAGCATATGGATTTTGAACTAGGTCATAGTAATAGGTGTTTGTGCATATCTAAATCTGAAATGGGAGTGATCATGATGCCCCCAATCTGAGTAAACCTATGTAATCTATGTGAAAACTGAGTATATACTAAGTATATATAATAATATATGACTAAGACTATGCAAATATAAAATATAACTACTTTACCTTTCTAAAAATTCTGGAATATTCTATGTTTGAGGCTATTGGATAATAACGCAGTCCACTTCACTAATAATGCACTATGGTATAGACCATTTTATTGTGTTATTGACCAAAAGTGTTATTTCTAAGGGAAACTAAGACTAATTTATGTGACAGTGTTTCACTATATTTTCCTAAATTTACACATTGTAATATGTGTCTGCATGCTAAAAACTATGTTCTAAGTGCACCAAGATGGCCTGAATGCAGTGATAAACCCTTATAAATTCCCCCTATTTTGAATGGAGTTGTTGAACCTCTGAAATTATTATTCTCAAAATAAAATATATGCATCATGTGTGTTAGAGTGAAAAGATGTGATATTTATATAATAAACCAATATAATATGTATACATGACATCAAAATGTAAGAGAGATTGAGCATAAGTTGGTGATGTGTGATGTATGTTAGATCTAGCATTTACAAGGTTGTCAAGATAGATATAACAATGTAAGAATTTATATGAAAAATAATTCTAAATACAATATGAGTAACCTACCTAGGGGCATGGGGCATGATGTCCATCAAGGCACCCAAGGAGGAAGGGGAGATGCATGAGGTCCTTCATGGCATCAAAAATTGGTTGTGAATGTAACAATAAAGAGATAAGTATTATGGCCATGATGCATACATAAAAAAATACATACAAACACATGAGGAATACAAATTAGGCCAAGGGGACACAATACAAATGACATGAGCACATGTCATTAAGTCTGATAAAGATCATACATACAAGGACATGTTTAAATGTCTACATACATAAAGAGCAAGCAAGGTTGGCTTGGAACCACAAGGAAGGACATGTTCAAATGTCTACATATACAATCAAGAAGCACACACAAGGACATGGACATATGTACAAAGTATACACACAATCAAAGGAATTTGGCTTAGATCCATATAACAATGATATATTCAAATGCCATTGAGTAAATGTAAAAGTGAAGAGACACAATCAAATCTAAACTAGTAAAACTAGGAATGAAAGTATGCATAAGTATCGGGTATAAATATGTATAAGAGAAAGTATGTACATAAGTTGAGTCTAGAGTAACAGTAGTAAAAAAAAATCAATGTAGCATAGGATGATCAATATCAATATACAATCAATGTTAAATATGTAATGTGGAGTATATAAAGATATAACCTAGAAAAATAGATTCTATGTGTATGATGCCCCCAATAGGCTAATTTAGCAATGTTGAATTTGTGTATATGTGTATGTGCCCCTAATGGGTAGATAGTAACAAGTCTGGATCTATGTAGAGGGCCTAAGTCCTATAATAATCTGCAAACACTTGAAAGGAACAAGTGAAGCATGTATGTATGATAAAACTGACTATACTTGCTTAGATAACATATGTAGTACGTGGAAAATAGAAGGAATGTAAACATGGAAATGCATACAACCTAAATTTTTTATTTTCTGAGAAATATTTGAATGTTTTTGTATTTTTTAACATATTATATTATTTTTGTGTTTTATTAATAAACTATGTACAAGCAACATGAAAATGAAAATATATACAAGGAATAAAATAAAAGGAAACTATATACAAGTAAATTATGAGTTGTTTAGATATAGAATATTCATAAATGCATGATGTTCATAAGATTCTTCATTACCTTACCATCGAGTGAAGCAGATAGTATATTTTGGGGCTAAGCTTTTTAAAATTAAGTATGGGCCTAGTTAATTTGGTTTGATATTTCCTTTTATCTCTTCTTTGGCATCGACGTTTTTGAGGTTCTCTTTTATAATGAGATCACTGACTTTGAATTCTTTTTTATGAACACAACTATTGGCCCACTGGATTCATTTATAGTGTGCTATGAGGTAATCTATAGTTTGGATGTGTGTGTGATCCAACTATTGTAAGTCATGAAGGCATTTTTCTCTATATTGGTCATCTATGATAAGCTCTTTGAGGGATACCCATAAGGACAAGATTTCTAATTCCAACAAGATAATTGCTTTAGTTACATAAACTAGTTAATAAAGAGTAGCTCTTTTCACTGTGTGAATACTAGTGTGTTAAACCCATAGATCATAGATGAGATGATTATGCCAATAATCACTGAATTTGGTAACCATTTTGTTCAGGATACTATTAGTTGTCTTGTTTTTAGATTTTTCTTGACCATTACCCTGTGGGTAGTATGGAGTAGAAAACATGTGTTGGATCTTATATTTAGCACAAAATTTATTCACTATTTTATTCTTAAAATAGGTTTTGTTATCTATAATGATGGCCACTAGTAGGCCAAAATGGGAAATGATGTTTGTCATGAGAAAGTGACATATATCTTCTAATTTTATGGATTGTAATGAGATGAGTTCCACCCACTTAGTAAATTATTATGTAGCTGTAATGATAAATTTGTGTCCCCCTACTAATTTTAGGTTGATTTTACCAATTAGATCAAATCCCTATAACATGAATAACCATGGGGAGAAAATAGGTTGTAATTGATGTGAAGGAACATGGTGTAGATTACCATGTCATTGACATTTTTCACATAGTTGAACATATTCTTGACATTCTGGTTCCATGGTGGGCCAATAATATCCTTACCGAAGTAATTTGTGTGACATTTCTTTCCCACTGAAATGGCCACCACATTATTTATCATGTACTTTGTTGATGACCAACTTAGCTTCATTGGATGTCAAACATTAGAGTGAGTGTCCATAAAAATATCATTTTAATAAGTTCCCATTGATGATGACATAAAAAAGGGCATTTCTCTATAATTTGTGCTTATCATTCTTGGTGAAAGTAGCTGGCATGATAGATTTGTTCATAAAATTATAAATACCATAAAAACATTATGAGAATTTTTTATTACATGTGGTGGATAAAATTGATATTGGTATGAGATCAACATGGGATACATATGGTGACTACAATTGTTAAATAGTGAAGTTAAATTTCTCATCATTGATGTCATTTAAGATCAACGATGCTTCACTTTCCATTGCATTGACATGGTGATTGTATTTTTGAGGAATATTTTTGATAGAGAAGTATTTGAATTAAGCATGTAGACATTGAATCATGTTATTATATAGAATTAAGAATTCTTTCTTGGTTTGGTAGACATCTATGACTTGATTAATAACCAACTGTAAATTTACATAGACCTTAATATATTTTACTTGGAGAGCCTACGATGCATATAGGCCAAGGATAAGTGACACATATTATACGATATTGTTTGTGAATTAACCATCAAATAACATCATCAATGTGTCAGAAGTAATGTTTTAAGATGTGAAATCATCTTGAAATTTATCGTTGATAGGATTAATATCTAATAGTGATGTTATTGACAAATGGTTTTTAATTATTTGGTCCTTTACTAATTTTTGTAACATGATTTTTATATCGAGCTCTGTGAGTATCCTTACCCATTTGGCTATACAGCCAGAGAGGTATGATTTTAGAATATTAAATTTTAAAGGATATGCTTTTGTAATAACTTGTGTCTCATTGTTGATCATATAGTGATGGAGTTTTTGTGTAGCAAATATGAGTGCTAAATAGAGTTTTCCATTGTGAAATAATTCCATTCATAATAAATAAGTGTGTGACTGATGTAGTAAATAGATCGCTCTTTATAATGGTCATCATGTTATGCCAAAAATGCCCCGATTGTATGATCGATCATATAAATGTAAAGGAGGAGTGGCCTATTGAGTATGGGTGGTACCAAGATAGGTGGATTAAGCAAATATTGTATGATTTCATCAAATATTTCTTGACATGTAATATCCCATTCAAATTATATATATATTTATTAAGTAATCTTATGAATGACTAAGCCTTATATTCTAGATGTGACACAAAGTGACGTATTGCCTAAATTTTACCCTATAAAGATCAAAGTTACTTTAAGTTTGTAGGAGGAGACATATCCATTATAGCTTTTAATTTATTTGGATCTACCTTGATGCCACATTGGGATATTATGAAGCCTAATAATTTATTGTATTTGACACCAAAGATGCATTTCTTGGGATTGAGTCATACATTGTATTATCTCAACCTTTCAAAAATCTCTCTTAAATCAACTGCATGACATTGTTGCTCTTTTGATTTATCTAATAAGTCATGAATGTAGTATTTAATTGTTTTATGAATTAGATCATTAGAAATGTGGGTCATAGTTCATTGGTATTTTTCTCTAGCATTATTTAATCCAAAAGGCATGACTATATAGGAAAAGTTACCCCATGGTGTGGTAAAAGAAGTTTTTTCTTGATCCTCTTCAGCTATCTTACTTTTCATATCTTTTTATGGAGTCTACTATCATATCAATGTCAGGTAGGGGAAATTCATCCTCAAGAAATGCTTTATTTAAATATCTAGAGTTATATCAACATTGAGTTTGACCATTAGGCTCAACAACTGGTATAATGTTGGATACCCATTCAGGGTGAGTAACAGGCCAAATGAAGCTTGCATCAAAGAGACATTGGATCTCATCTTTGACTAATAGAAACACCTTAGGATTCATGTTTTAAATCATTTTTTCAACTAGTTTTGCATATGGATATATTGTAATCTTGTGTAATTTGATTAAAGGGTCGATGTTTGGCATATCTAAATAGGACCAAGTAAAAGTTTCAGGGAAGACCTTTAAAATATGTCAAATATCTACATCATTTTCTTTTTTAGGTTGGAAACTAATAATATTATGTGAGGATCAGTGTTTTTTCTATAATTAAATTCAACCATTTATTCATTAAGTAATGTAGATAGATCAATGATGTAAGGTGTTATAGGTAGTGTGATATTTGTGTCAGTTGGGATATTATCTAGAATGTTAGAACTCTTACCAAAGTATGCCTAGGAATTCATGGAATGAGGAAAACTATTAATATGTTATAAGGAAGGGATATCCTTATATGATCCTAAGAATTGTAGGAGAGATTCATCATTGGTGAATTTATTAAAAGTGAGTAGATTTATAAAAACTGTTTCATCAATAAGGTAGGGTACACAACTAAGAGTGTTGGGATATGATTTATTGTATTGTCTATCCATGGAATAGATGGACAAAACACTATATTCTAATAATCATGGTGGAAAGACTTAGCATTATATATGTTATCCTTATAATCAAGTCCTTGCCTACCTTTTTGATCAAATGCCTTAATAGGATTAAGAATTCCTTGTTCATGTTTAATGAGGCCTTGTGTTGTGTAGCCCATTTTTTTGAAATTTTTTTATTGAAAATAGAGAATTAAATTTATTATCATGTACACATGAGTTGTCTATGGGATTCATATGTGATCTCTGAATAGTATACTATATAGGTGCTACAACAAAATCCATGTGAGGAATATAGTTTTGTGTAGGCTTTGTATTCTAATAATATTTGAATGGTTCTTGAGCTATAGGGCATGTGTATATATAACCTTTATAACTAAATTTTAAACATGCATGTAAATTTGAGGGGACTACATGCATATTATGAATCCAAGGTCTTCCAAGGAAAATATTTTTGTTAATATTTTTGGGCATAACTTGACATGTTGTAGGTAGTGTTCTAGGTCCCAAATGTAAGATTTAATATTATTTGACCCAAAAATTTACATGGAATATTATTAAATTCTTGAATGTTCATATCATAATGATAAAAATCCTTAGCATGTATATTAAGAAGTCAGATAAAAGATATATTATAAATATTTAACCCTTATCCATTATTGACTAACAGTCATTTAACACCCACATTGTTAATTTGTAATTGGATGTAAAGAGGTAGATGTAGATCTATGATGTGCTGAGGTGGATGATCTCCTTTTTCAATGTAAATATTCTCTTTGATCCATTTCATAGTATTGATTATATAAGTAACATAAGATGGATATGATGTGCTTGGTACCCTAGTGTAAGATGGAATATTATCAAATTCTTGAATGTTCATATCAGAATGATCAAAATCCTTAGCATGTATATTAAGAAGTCAGATAAAAGAAATATTTATCCATTGTTGACTAACACTCATTTAACACCCACATTATTAATTGGTAATTGGATGTAAAGAGGTAGATGCAGATCTATGATGTGTTGAGGTGGATGATCTCCTTTTTCAATGGACATATGCTCTTTGATCCATTTCATAGTATTGATTATATAAGCAACATAAGATGGATATGATGTGTTTGGCACCCTAGTGTCATAGAGTGTTGCATACAAGACATCTTTATATGTGTTAGAATGTTGCAGAAGATCCAAAAGGGAAATTGTGGTTGTAGGGACACTAATTTGATTGATAAATCTATAGCCATGGGTTTTACTAACTTGCCATTATTTGGGACCCCTTATGGACATGATAGCATGGATCGTAGGGTATACTATGAGCATAAAGTTGATAATAGGAGTAGGATGGTAGCTAGATGGGTGGATCAAGAAATAGTTGGGATAAGTGAAACCATTGATGTTTTCTTATGTATAGTAGTGATAGGTAAGGAATCAAAGTGAACAAAAGAGCAAAATACTTATAAAGGAGATCTGCTAAGTTTAGGTGTTGTGCTTTTTATCTTATGTATTGTATTCTATATGTACGTAATACTATGTGGCTTGATGGGATTCCACACAAGAGAAAAATAACATGCTAGAGAGATTATGAAATTTTGCATAATTAATAAATATCATCTATCATTATTATCATGATTATACATAATAAAAATCATAAAATATAGGGATTTGAAATATGAATATGAAGTTTTTAGAAGGTTGAAAACATAAATCCTAAATATAGGCTAGGGTAAGGGCAATATTTGAAGTAAGTCAGGTTCACTAAATGATTTAACTATTTTGAGAATTAATGTAAATGTAAAACCCTAAGTATATAAAAGAAATGTGTAATAAATCAGGTAATAAATATAACAATAGAAATAGCCATTGATTTGTATAATAACTAATTTATTTACTTAGCGTATAAATAACAATGAATTACAAAGGAGTTACTTAGCTAGAAAATATGACTGGAACAACAAGTGGTAAATTGAAATGTAGTGCAGGAATAATGTAGGATGTATTCAATGGGAAATAGGTGTCAGGGTCCTCTTAAGATAGTAGCACAATCCATTTACCAATAGTGCATTATGCTAGTGTCTTATTGTGCTACACTAATGATCTTAAGTAGATAAAACAATGAGTTTTTAGGTGTATGTTTGCCTTATTATGAGAATCCTGTGTCTATATGATCAAGTCCTAAATCATGGAATATTATGTGTTTTTGACTGATCTCGATGTGAGACCCTGAGCCTCCATGTTTTATAAGGTTTTGAGGAACACAAATATAATTAGAGTGGAGTTATTAGGGTAGGCTAGATATGATCTCAACACCCCATGTGCTGAGCATTGGCTACATACCAATACATGGGATCAAGCTTGATGTAGTCCTCCCAATCTAAGTGCTAGTTTAAGTGCAAGTGAATGCTAATATGAATGCTAGTTTGAATTCTTTGAGTGTGTATTGAGACTAGAAACTTGAGTAATTTGAGATCTAGGTTGTTGTAGATGGGTGTATATAGAAGTAGGATAGAATAGGGATCAATGACCTTGATTTGTACAACTATTTTTGAGTTCATTCATGAGAATCGACATTTATTTTCCATCTAGTGGATAAATGAATGAGAGTGGTCTTTATATAGTGCTATAGTGCTTATCAAGACATTAAATGAGTCTACAATAACCCAAAAATGATTTGTGAAGCAAAAAGATTTTTGTTAGGGGTAAAGAAGGCTAAGTTAATAACACTTCCCATTTGCCAATAGTTCAGTGCATTGTAGACCAAAGGGTCACACTATTATCTAGGTGGTTGGAATGGGTGAAAAAGGGTCTTAGATGCATAGGTGAGGACTCGATGCTACTTGTACTAGATCTAGGCATGGGCTAGACCTGCATAAAATATGAAAAAGAATCAAAAGAGGCACTAAGATAGGTTTAGGGATAATCTAAGGATAGGGTGGTCTCAAGGAATACTCATTGCATTATAATGGCATTTTAGATGACTACACCAGTCAATGCAACTAAATATTATGATGTCAAAGATCAACTTAAGAATGTTCAAACTAAAAAAATTATTTATATTTTATTCAAAGATCCACTATCTTTAAGGAAATTATTTATATTGTATTGTGTGATACTATTAGTGTAGCCTTTATCCCATTATGTGGTTTTACCTATACAGTATAACTATCTTGCTTATGTTAATAATAGGTCATTAAGTGAAATGTAGTTTAATTCATTTTCTAATTGTGATTTGAGTTAATTACCTTTTTGGGTGACTTAATTTATCACTATATAATGTACCTTCAAATTTATTTTTTGGCTAATGCTCATTAATGTAACTTTTAGTTGGTTATATAAACTTCTTCCTTTTAAATTATTCTTTAGATTTCACTACTCCACATTGTTTTAGCTTCATGCATTTGATCCTATCCACATCGATGTTTGATTGTGGCCCACTCTAACATTATATTAGATCATTTATAGTAGCTAGCTAAATGTCATAGCCTCTATTTGGAGATTTAGCATTCTAGCTCATTCAATGTTTTTTTATTGATTTCAATTTTCAAGGGTATGGCATGGTTTTTAGAAAATCCATGCAAATCTATACATCTAGAGTCTAAAAATAAAAAAATGGAAAACACCATTGAATTTAGGTGTAAAAATCCAAGCAATGGATTGAAACTAGACCTAATTTTATGACTATCATTTTTTGACTATTTTGGAGGGTTTCAAGGGTGTTTTTTGAATTCTACAAAAATCCATATATCTAGTGACTTTGAATAAAAAACTATTTCTAGGTTTTTATAGATTTATAACAAAATTAGGTGGGTCTTTGATATTTTTTTGTACAAAATGTACCAAATCTAGATATCTGAGGTTTTTTTTAGCTTCAATGAAGTTTCTACCCCCTATAGGCACTTTGGCAAGTTTATGCCCCTTGGTGGACATTCCCACACCTTCTTGCACCTTTTTAAAAATTGGTAAACTTTTCTTGGTGGAAAAAAACTCTAGGTAGAAATTTTTCCCTACTTAAGCACCACTAGGACTCCAACCACCCTACTTGCACACATGGTAGGATCTAACCCTCTTTCTCACACTACTATTAGAATCTATGACCTTACTTTCAAGCACCTATAGACCTAACATCCTATACTTACACCACAATTAAACTCTAACCCTATGTTTACACCATCAACAAACTCTAAGCCCTTACTTGTAAATACCTATGGACCCAACACACCTTTCTTACATGTAACTAGACTCTATGACCCTTGGCTACATGCTTATTGGGTTCTATAACCCCTGCTTGCATGCCTATTAGGTTTTATGACCCCTACCTACATGCCGATAGAGGTTTTCCACCCCTATAATAAAATTAGGTAGGCTCTGCTCCCTGTATATAAACATTTTATATTATAAGACCCATCTTTGCATGTGACATCCAAGAAACCATCAAATTTAAGATAGTAAAAGGTGCCACTATTCATTTGAAAAGTGGAGGTAGATTTGGAGTGATATTATTCCCACATCACTCAAATCGATTTGTTTCTATGCAATTTCACTTTCACAGTCAAAGAGAGAAAATGAGAAACTTAAAGAAATGGTCAAGGCGTGTGTGTACCTGGATGTAGTCTGCGCACCGTAATCCAAACATTGTGAGAACTCCTCTTTGGTTGTGGAGGATGACACCTGAAAGAGACAGACACTAAAACATGAAAAATGTTAGTTGATAAGAGGGTGGATTGCCAAGAAAAAGATTGGTCCTAGAAGCGCTAAGGCTTCTTGGAAGATGACAATCCACTGTTTAAAATAGAATATGACAGAGACAGAAAAGAGAAATGATAAAACACTTGAAAAGAAAGAACTAAAAGCAAATGCATACCTGATAAGCTGCAATCTGCTTAACACAGTCACCGATGTCGGTGATATTGCCGGCGTCGATCAGGAAGGTCACCGATGATGGTTAGACTGCCGACGTCGGTAGGGGAAGTGGATGAGGTCGGTCAGGGTAATGGCCAAGGATGGGTTACAGGTCTAGTTTCTGATCTACAAGATGGACTGTGGTCTTGTCTGTGAGTCTGAGGGTCTATGAGGGATTCAGAGGGACTGCTTGGGGTCTAAGGGACTGAGAATGTTGTTAAGAAAAGGGGTAAGGGGCAGGAAAAAGGCCTTTCAGCCTTTTCGTAAAGCAATTTAGTTAGGTTGATTAGATTGGTCTTAAGATGGTCTGTAGGTCTTTGATAACTTGTGCTGAGTTGGTTAGACAAAGGGTGTTATCTAAAGAGAGACTAAAGGAGTGTCAGAGGCAAAGAGAAGGGAATCAGGGGTGAGAGAAGGCTTTTCAGCCTCTCCGGGAAGAACAGGGAAGGTTGGGTCAAGGATGCTTGGAATAGACAATAGACAGAATGCTAATATTTTGTAAATGACACTGAAATGAAAACAGTACAAATACTTAGCTGTGATATGAGTTGGCAAAGGTGCAGAAGCTGTGTTTTGGTTGTCGCTGGTGATGGAGATATCGTGCAATCCCTATGTAGAATGTTTGATGCAAGACCTTAGTGCCTAAAAAGTGCTGTCAAGAATGCTGATCCTTGCAAGAACACCAAGAAGCCAAAACACCAGAAAGCAGAAGCACAAGAACTTTATTTCATCCAAAGAAGTCTCGAGATTCATGATTAGCTCCAGAGATTAACCGATTTTTGATTTGGATCATCAAAGGGTTATAAAATTGGTTTAAGTATAACTGACGTCGGTGATTCCGCTGGCATCGGCCGACATTTGACCGACATCGACGGGTGCAGAACGGGAAAAAGAGCCACCAAGCCCGTTTTCCATCTGCCAAGTGCACTATCCGTTGGAGAATGTCAAAGGTTGGGCTAAATACGCATGAGAGTTGGTTAGGCAGTTAGAGAGAAGTAAGAATAGGTCTTGGGTGAGTCATAGGGTGGGAAATAGTCCAAGGCGAGGTGTCAGACGAGGTGTCATAAGTGATGTCTCAAAGGGGAGGATATTAATAATAAATTATTATTTTTAAATTAGTAAGTGCATGGTTTAAGAATGGGTTAGGAATGGACCAAGGGGGAAGGTGACCAAGGGTTAGACACTATTTCGGTGTCTACATTTGCCCCTTTTTGTCTTGTTGTTTGCTCTAAATGAACTGCAAGACAAAAATAGGAGTTGGTTGCCCCAGGTATGGGATAAGGTTGATTTCATCTTGTTGGTTGTTCAAGTGAACTACAAGACAAAAATAGGTGAGTTGGTTGCCCCGATTATGGATGAGGTATTTCCCCTCAAATCAGGAGTCGAGGGAAAGGAACCTGAAATCAGGGGCTGATTTGACAGAGAGTGGATGAAAAAGGGGTGAAGATATAGTGAGAATGCTGCAAAAGTCATGATTGCGCGTACACCACTTCACGAGGATGGTCAGGTCAAATTGTCACAGGTCGAGGGTCGAGGAGTGCCAAAATTGAAATAACCAGGCCCCATCATTTAGTCGTCTGCTGATTGGGTTATTCAATCAAAGTTGAAGCTCCAATGGTCGTCATGTTCCAGGTATCCCAGGCTCAGGAAGTGCTCTCGAAAACATGAAAATGTCGCAAGTAGTGCGGATCAACTAGCTTGCGATCCTATACTTGTGAAGGTCAAAAGTGTGCACACAATTTTGCTAACCAATCATGAGGTAGCATACATGCAAAAACAACCAAGGCAAAATCGCTTTGGAAGTAGTCGCGGTTAGAGGAGATGGTCATGATCTCCAAGGTCTGGTGGTCGATGGATGGAGGCAAAAGTGATCTCAAGTGTGCCCCAGGGGGCCAAAATGACGTGTATTAGAGGGCTGACTAATTGGGGGCATGATTTGGGGCAATGTGATGAAAAAAGGAGTTTTGAAGGTTTTCAACGTCGGTGATAAAACTGACGTTGGAGACAAAAAGGGATCGACGTCAGCAGCTATCGGCTGACGTCGGTAGACTAGGGCACGCTTATGCCGACATCGACGGCTTGCCAAATCTGACAAAACCAGATTGGCAACTGACCAAAAGTCATTTGTGATTTAGTTGACTGAGAGAAAAGAGCTCTAGAGCCCAGTGAGTGAAAGTGACACTAGGTTAACCGAGGAGCAGTGTGAGGTGTCAGAGAAATGTTGGTGCAGAGAGAGAGACGCGTGGAGAGAGATTGGAGGCTGCAGAGATGCATGTGGGCCAGGAGAAGCTTGATGTAGAAGTGATGGCAGAGGGCAGTAGAGGACCCATGGGAGGTCCACCACCAATGGCACCCATCGTGCCACCACGCTGGCGATGCTGAGACGAGGTAGGAGGGTATCTAAGCGCTATTGAGTTAGATTTTTGTTTTTATTTGTTGTTTGAAATTTTTGTTAATATAGGAAAAAATGGAGGGGGGAGGGTAGCTAGGAGGGTGTTGAAGGGATCTAGGACAGGTTAGGAGGTTTTGAGAGGGTTTTGGCGGGTGTTGGGGGAGAGAAATGGGGAAGCCCTAAATTTTAGGGCTCGCCTCGTTCGGCCCTAGGGCTGAACCAATCGCCGACATTGGTGACTATATTACCGACGTCAGTTATGTGAGTGTCATCGCTGACACAATAACTGATGTCAGTGGTTGCCTGATCAAAATAGGGATGAAAAATGGTCAAGTCGAGGGGTCGAAGCTACACCAAGGGCTTCCTAGGGGTCGAGATGGATGTAGATGGTCAAATAGGTTGGTCAAAATAGAAAGAGGAGGGAAATTTTTAACATGAGATTGACTTGGGTGGATGCAGGCGAGGCAGAATTTGATGCTATGAGATTGACTTCTGACATTGCTGACACAGATGCATCGGGACATCACAGGGGAGGAGTGGGTGCAGATGAGCGCAGTGGGACTAGGCGGGCTGCGACGCTACTGTAGAGTGGCACGAGACGTGAGCCTGATGGTGGCTCTGATCGAGCGGTGGGATCATTCCACCAACACTTTCCACCTGCCCACTGGAGAGATGACAGTGACCGTGGAGGATGTATACCACATTTTATGGCTGCCGGTACACGGAGCAGAGTTATATGTGTGCTCGAGAGAGGCACATGATATTCAGATGGTGACATTGTTTGGAGAGCATGCAGTTGAGGTGAGTTATCACTCAGCCAATTTTGCATATGAGCCCCTATACGCTGTGGATGAGGATGTACATCAGCTGGAAATCTTGATGATGATAGGCGTCATGGTTTACGCATTGCCAAATGCTGAGGGAGGCAGGTTTCCAATCGCTATGACCAGAGTTTTGACAGATATGTTAGAGCAGTAGATAGTGTTCGCCTGGGCACCAGTGTTTTTGGCCCAGGTATACAAAGAGCTATGGGGTTTTAACTGGCAGTGGCAGTACAGCTTGTGTGTCGGCCACCTTCTACATTGTTGGGCTTACGAGCACATCCTGGTCACACGACCTCTCGGCCTCCCAGTGGCAATTCAGGCCAGCTTCAGGGTCAGATTCAGGTGGTGGCACGAGGTGATGGCACAGACGTGGGTGAACAGAGTGGTCAGGGATATTGACCACTATTGAGGGGTACTAGAGGCCCTCATCCCTGCAGATATCATCTGGAGACCATACTTGGGGTATCTAGCATTCAGAGATCAGGAAGAGCAGCTGGTCGGGACTCAGAGTATGAGATGGGTTAGAGGCAAGCAAGCTGGTGAGCTTGAGAGGATCCCAATAGAGAGAGTGTGGTGCCAGTACGGGCTGCTATAGGATGTACCTCCCGCATTATCACAGTACAGGCGGGATGATATAGAGGCGCCGCTCCCATTGCCAGAGGAGATAGAGGGCCCTAATTTTGAGGAGTTACTGGCAGGACCTGGGATAGCCAACCCAAGATGCACAGAGGCCTACTCGACATGGTGGGTAGGTCAGTATACAGGGATACAGGCAGGACCATAGATGGATCTACAGGCAGTGGTCAAGGAGCAGGATGCAGTGAGGCAGGAGAGAGATGCTACCATCCAGGAGAGGGATGCAGCATGAGGATGAGTGACCATTTTGGAAAGTCAGGTCACAAGTTTATAGGGGGAGATGGCAGGGTTGACAGGTCAAGTGGCTACTTTGACAGGGCAGATCACTATTTTGTAGAATCAGTTGGCTGCAGCCTAGGCACAGGCATCGGCAAGACAGGGCTTGAGAGGACAGGGCTCGATGCAGTATCCACCTCAACAACCAGTTTAGCAGCCCACATAGTCAGTGTTAGTGCAGCTAGAGTTTTCACAGCCGTAGGGTTCAGTGTAGGGCATGGCAGCAGGTCTGATGGGTCCATCACAGACTGTATCTCTAGTTAGATACAGTGATGCACTGGATGAGATCACGTATTATGAGAGGGCCATCAGGGAGTTCCCTCAGATACATCGATACTTTGAAATGAGGGCAGAGTAGAGCCAACAATGGTCTATGTCTCAAGCGATGGCTTCTGGGTCTTGCAGATGACACAGGTCAGAGGGGGGAGAGGATACAGCATCTTCTCAGCCACCGCCACCACCACCACAGCCACAATTGTGAGGCCAGATTATGATATTTATTTTTGATGTATCTACCGACCTGCGAGCCATTGATGCGAGATGTATGAGAGAGAGACAGAGGCACATATTGTGCGATTGTATAAAACATTGATGTATATATATATATATATATGATATGATTTTGATCATGGATGTGTTTCTGAAAAATGTTGTGGATGTGTTTGTATGTTATTTTGATTTGATATATGTTTAGGATTATGAGGTTGAGATTATGATGTTTATATGATGATGGTGTATGATTAAGATTAATGATATGGATGAAAATGATTAATGTTAATGATTATGAAAATATGTGATTGTTTGTGATGTGATTGGCAGGTGATGAAAGAATGTGATGGAAGAAATGCGATGAAGGAATGGCTGAGCTAACCCCAGAAGACCCCATGTCAACTGAGTGCTACCTACATAGCCCCTGTCATTAGGGCCTCAGGCCAATGTAGTTCTCCCAAGAGGGAGGAAAAAGATCGAAGTGGTTGATTTTGGTCATGATAAAGATATAGCATTCCCCATATGTCCGAGGGTACATGCTTGAAATGACGAGGAGAAGATGATGCTACAGACTTTTCCAAATGGTGTATTCTGTAACATTGGTCAGGGTTTTTCATCCCTAGCAACTATCCATATTCATGATGGATGTATGCTAAAAATGAATTGCAGGTCGATTTATGTTTCAGCAAGTAATGGTTTATGCTTGACATAAATTGTGTGGTTGATAGTTTCCATGTGTATTGATGTCTATGGAAACCAGAATGATTAGGCTGTTGAGTGGTTTGAAAAGAGTCGGATTGAATTGTGTGGACAAATGATGTGGTTGAATGTGACCAAAGTGTAGGCAGAAAGTAAAAGGCATAAGCACCCTTTTATTGACAAGGACCAAAATGACAGCATAAATAGGGGTTGTTAGAACCAAGAGCCCCATTTATGCGTTGCATCGTTGACCATGAGTTATTTTAGAGTGGTAATCGAATCACTTTGACATTAAAGTGAGCTCGAAGTCCCTTGAGTAGGTGATGTGATAGGAGGAGAGGGTAACCCGTTTTAGAGTAGGGATAACTTTGCCCCTTTTTATAGGAGACCCTGAGACAACTACAAGTCAAGTCCATGACCCTTTTTTTTTTTGAAAGCGGACTGATCAATGCGGGAAGTACACATAAAGATGTCACTTGTTTTGTGGTCATATGTGAAGCTGATTGATGCGGGAAGCTTCTAAGAAAGTGCTGTTTGTAGCAAGATTTAGTCATAGCCATCCTTCGAGGGAGTGGTCTATATTTTGCTTTATAAATTTAAGGGCTTTTAAATAGCTGTCCTTCGAGGGAGCAGTCTATTAGCTACAACAATGATATTACAGCTGTCCTTCGAGGGAGCAGTCTGCTTTTTGATTTGATTTTGTGACCTTGGATATTTTGACATCTTGATTTATTTTTGACAGAATGTTGAGTTATGGACAAGACTTATAGAAGGTCAAGGACTCCCTTTTATGAGGACAAAGCATCCATACTTTATAAAAGGGTTATAGAGGATTTTGTTAAGGGAAAAAGGGTGGAAAGGATTGAGGATTAAAAGGGCATGGATTGCTCAAGGGACGAGCTCAAGTTAAATGTCAAGTGGATGAGTACTCGACTAATAGTAGAATGGTCATAGATGCAAAGCATTAAGGGGCTCAGGTTCTGGTCGGCCTTCAAGAGAAGACAGATGATAAGTCCCTGATCCATACTTGTGCATGATGATATAAGGTCTGAGCCAATTAGGAGCAAATTTGCCTCATTTACTCCATTCCATATTGGTCACATGTTGGTTCTCTTTGAGGAAGAGGTCTTTGATATTGAAATCTCTTTCTCTCAGAGTTTTGTTATAGGCTCGTTTGATGCAATTTTGATAGACATGGAGATGGTTGAGGGCAGCAAGACGATGCTCATCGAGTAACTCAAGTTGAGCTAATCGATCTTGATGAAAGTCATCTTTAGAAAGAATGTCATGGAGTGAAATGCGAAGAGACGGGATCTGTACTTCGAGAGGTAAGACAACCTCTGTTCCATACACTAGAGAGAAAGGGGTAGCACCTGTAGAGGTTTGGATGCTAGTGCGGTAGGCCCACAAAGCGAAGGGTATTTGAACGTGCCAATCCCTTCCAATGTCATTGACCACCTTCATGAGAATTTTAGTTAAGATTTTATTAGAAGCCTCAGCCTACCCATTTTCTTGTGGGTAGTAAGGCGAAGAAAAGCTGAGTTTAATGCCAAAGGAGTCACAAAGTTTCTGGATAGTTTTGTTTTTTAAATGACTTTCTATTATTGGTGATGATTTTGTGAGGTACACCGAAATGACAGATGATGTGGGTGTTGATGAAGTCGATAATCTTGTCAGCTTTTGTGGAGACGAGAGGAATAGCTTCCACCCATTTAGTGAAATACTTGGTGGCAGTGATGATGGATTGATGATGAAGAGACGAATGAGGGTTAATCTCGCCGATGAGATCTAAGCCCCATTGTGAAAAAGGCCAAAAATCTTAAGTGACTTGTAAGGCATGACTAGGGAGATGAAGCAAGTTAGCATGCTGCTGACACTTGATGCAATGCCAAACATAATCGCTACAGTCTTGATGAAGAGTGGGCCAATAATAACCCAGGCGAAGGAGGCGCTTGGCAACCGAGTTACCACTGAAGTGTTCGCCACAAATCTCGTCATGGGCTTGCTTAATAGCATGAGAGGCTTCAGTGGAGTTTAAACAGTGAAGAAGAAGGCCGTCAAAACCTCTTTTATAGAGAAGACCCCCTAGCATAGTATAGCGAGCGGTGCGCTGGATGAAAGCCCACCGTGCATTGCTAGAGAGGTTGGGAGGAATGATAGAATGAGCCAAGTAGTCCTCAAGTTGTTTATACCATACATCTTGTGAACTAAAGTCTATGGTGTGGATGAGGTTAATGTTAGTGGAGATGTATGAAGGCAATGGCATATGATGTACCATGACATAAATTCTTGATGAGGATGATGAAGAAGGAATATGCGAGGCGAGAGAAGCCATGGTGTCAACAAACTTATTTGTAGATCGAGGGACAGTCTGTAATGAGTGATGGTCAAAATATGTGAGAAGGGTGTCAACACGATGCTTGTACCTTTGTAAAATTTCATTTTTACAAAGATATGAACCATTGATTTGATTGACAACAAGTTGTGAATCACCGAAGATGTTGATGGTCTTGATGTTTAAAGAAAGGGCAGTTTGAAGTTCCAAAATTAAGGCTTCGTATTCGGCCATATTATTGGTACATTCAAAGTCGAGTTTGAAAAATAGGGGCATGAGCTCACCCTCGTGTGGGATGAGGATGACCCCCGCACCCCCACCGAGTTGACATTTAGAGCCGTCGAAGAACATCGTCATTTGGTAGAATGTGTCATCAGTTGAGAGAGTGGTGATAGATTCATCGGGAAACTCGCACTGAGAAGGTTGATTGTCGAGAAGAGGGGCACCTGCTAGTTGGTCGGCGATTGTTTACCCCTTTATATATTTTTGCTGGATAAATTCTAAGTCAAATTTAGCAAGAAGCATGAGCCAACGAGCCATACGCTAGTTTTGATATGGCTTAGAATGCATGTATTTAAGAGGATCAGTGTGGGTGATGACAAAGGTTTTGTGATTAAGAAGATAATGACGAAGCTTGGTAGTGGCAAAGACTAATGCCAAACAGAGTTTCTCAGTATGAGCATACTGAGTTTCATAGTCGACAAGTGTTTGGCTTATGTAATAGACCACTTGCTCATGGTGTTGCTCGTCTCGATGCGCAATCATGGCACCTAATGAATGATTGGTTGCTGAGATGTGGAGGTAGAAGGGCTGGTCATCTTTTGGTGGAATGAGGACTGGTGGAGAGACCAAATAGCATTTGAGGGCTTTAAAAGCCTCTTGGCAATCGTTATCCCATTTAAAGGAGACGTCCTTCTTGAGGAGGTGATGAAAGGGTTGGCAGTGGTCAAAAAGCTGCGAAATGAAGCGGCGGATGGATTGGAGCTTTCCTTGTAGACTATGAAGTTGCTTGAGATTAGTTGGAGGTGGCATTTCGAGGATAGCGTGGATTTTGAAGGATCTATCTCGATGCCACGAAGAGAGACAATGAATCTCAGGAGCTTTCCTGAGAGGACCCTAAAGACGCATTTATTGGGGTTAAGACGGACATGGTACTGAAGAAGATGAGAGAAGATGATCTTAACGATAGTCAAATGGTCGCAACGAAGCTTAGACTTGCCAAGCAGGTCATCTACATAGTCCTCCATGATTTTATGGAGGAGATCATGAAAGATGTAAGTCATGGCACGCTGATATGTGGCGCCTGCATTTTTTAGACCAAAAGGCATGACCCGATAGCAAAAAGTTCCCTATGGTGTAATGAAGGTGGTTTTGTGCTGATCTTCTGGTGCAATCAGGATTTGGTTATATCCTGAAAATCCATCCATGAGTGATAACATCTCATGGCCAACCATAAGATCAACAAGTTGGTCAATGTTTGGAAGAGAAAATTCATCCTTGGGACAAGCTAGGTTAAGGTCGTGATAGTTCATGCAAATCTGAATCCCCCCAGTCGTCTTGGTGATAGGAACAATGTTAGAGACCCACTGCAGATAATCGATGGGTTGGATGAAGGAGACAAAGAAGGCACTGAAGCTCTTCTTTGATAAGAAGTGCAACACGAGGATGCATTTTGTGAAGCTTTTGCCTAACAGGCTTAGCCTCTGGGTTTGTGACAATGTTATGAGTGGCAATGTTAGGGTCGATGCCAGGCATGTCAGCGTAGGTCCAGGCAAAGGCTTTGTGATTGTCTGAGAGAAATGTGGTATAGTCGATCTACTCCTGGGTGTCTAAAGATTGACCAATCTTTAAGACATGAGGAACACCAGAAGATGAAAGGTTAATGTCAATGGTTGATTCATTTAACATAACCTACATTTCAGAAGGGAGGGAGCACTAAAGAAAGAATCATCGGCACTCATATAGGTAAGAATGGCATTGTCATCTACGCAGTGGACAGTGTTGATGGTTGCCGATTCATCATCTATCATGCTGGGATAAACGAGAGGAAGAGACCTGGAAACCCCATTGAGCTGATAGGTTAGGGGTTCCAAGCGGATGGTGTTTATGCAAAAAAAAACTAGGAGGGATGGAAACCATCGACTTTGAAGGTGAGAATGGAAGAATAGGCGAGTCTGGAAGAGATTGGTCGATGGTGGGTTCGGGGCAAAGGTTTGTGGAAGCCTCATTGGGTTCTTGGAAACCCAGTCCATACCGTTTCTTTGCATTATCATCATTGGGTGGTTCGATAGGCTGATGGGAGCCTTGTTCGTAGCGCCCAAAGCCAAAACCCTTCCATGCACACCTATAAAGGTAGGTATGTGCAAAGGTGGGGTTGCCAAGAAAGGAGAAATTGGATGTGAATAGTTGAGGTGAGGAGGAAGGATTTGAGTCAGTAGGAGCTTGATCCAGCCCCCCATAGATGAGATTGGTTCGAAGGCTAGGAGGACCATAAGGAATGACCATTCTGATCTGATGGTCGTAGCTTGGATTTTGATGAAGCTGTCCATACTCTTGGGGAGTCTAGAACATGTCTAGAGTAAGTAGGCTATATTCCCCCAGTGAAAGTCTTTGGAAGATATCATCCATGGGGTCCTTGGTTGTTAATTGAGAAGGTGATGTGGTGGCAACCGCTGTTTGTGTACTAGTTGACGCTTCTGCAGATGGAGACGATGTTTGGGTTAATGCTTTGAGAGGAATAAGGACATCATTGGGTCGATAGGTTGTGTTACAAGTCTTAAAAGGGGATGGGTCAGCGGGAATGACATGGACTTGTTTGTCGTGTTCAAATTTGACACAATGATGAAGTGTTGAAGGGACGCAAGCTATGGCGCGGATCCAGAGTCATCCTAATAGCATGTTATATTGGAATTCTCCCTCAATGATGTAGAAGAGCTCTAAGATTGTGCGTGGACCAACGCAGATATGGAGGACAACAGTGCCAATAGTGTTAGTGGTGGTGTCATTAAAGGATCTAAGGATTGCGTCAGTTTTTGATACGCAATTCTTGGGAAAAGCCAATTGATCAAAGGCATGGGTGGAAATGATATTAATGCTGGTGCCCCCGTCAATCATAACTCGTTTAATATGGGTTCGATCAATGTAGGCTGTGATGAAAAGAGCAGCGTCCTGATCTTCCAAGGTAGAGGTAGGAATTTTAGAATGACTGAAAGTGATAGAGGTGACGGGGGATAAAGAATGGACTAGGGCAGCTAGTGGTTGAGGGTCTTCAGGTTGGACCTCTGCTACTTGTAAGGCTTTGATTAGAGCCTGACGATGCTAGGGGGAGCTTTGGATAAGGTCATATAGGGTCATCTTCACAGGCGTTTGGTGAAGTTGTTTTATCATAGAGTCTTTAATTGCCTCTGAAGAAGGGGGTTGGGATGCACCTAAAATGGAAATCTTGGGTTTCGGTGGTTGAGGTGACTGGACAAAAGGATAGGTCCAAGGAATAGCAGCTTTTTATTTTGCCTTGTCTTTTTGTGACCTAATAGTTATGTGGATAGCATTGATTTCAAAGATAGGAGATGAAGAAGGGGTCATGGCCTGCTGGTGAGATGCTGATGTGGTTGAAGAGGTTGGATGGGAAAATGTCGAGGGTCGGTCAAGAGTGTCCTCAAGGAGAAGAGTGTCTTTCTTCATATAGCGGCGAATGACTGCCTTAAGGGCACATCAAGTCTCGGTATCATGTCCTGGCGTACGATGGTATAAACAAATCTTCGTATCGTCGAACCAAGAAGGTTTTAACCTGAGGGGTTGGAATGGCTTGATAGAAGGAAGGGTTATGCTAGAAGTCTGTAAAAGTTGGCATAAAATCAAAGCATATGAACCTACTAAGGGGTCCGTGCTTGTTGATGCATGACGTGCTGGTGACTTTTGTTTGGGAGATGTTGAAGAAGGTTTCCGTACCACCTTTTGGGTTGGTGGTGCGGCCTCATGTGAAGACGGCCCTTTCTTCGTGAGAGGTGCTGAATTTTTAAGAGGGGGTAGACTTTTGGTGGGAAAAGGAAGTAATGGAGGTAATTTGTGTTGGTTAAGGGTCAGAGTAGGGAGCACTCTGATTAGGGTAGAAGGATGAGGGCCTAAAATGGAGGGTAATGTTGATGGTGGAGGAGGGGTTTGCTTCTGTGGTCTAGCAGTCTTCTTTGACTTGGTTGGAAGACTACTATTGGTCGAGGTCTAGTCTAAGTCCACCTTCACTTGCGGGTGAGTGAGGGTAGAGACAGGGCGAATGCCGAGTGACTTGATCGGTTTAGATGGGGTAGATGCAGGTTTAGAAGCGGGAGTCTGGTCTTTGTTGAGAGTCTTGGGAGATTCTGCCTTGGGAGGATTGGCAGCATGAGATGAGAGGGCATGGAGATGTTGAAGAGCTTTAAGATGCTCCCACAATCCCTGATGCTCCACTTTCCTTGAAGGGAGAAGTTCAATTTTCTCCACTAGCCGAGAAAATGGTTGAGAAGATGTTGGATGAAGTTTGGGTCCCTGAGAAGATGTGTGAGGTGTGGCAGTTGTCTCAGACCCAAGGTGTGTGGGAGTTATAACTGGATTGTCGTTAGTCGAGGAAGATGGAGAGTCAGGTTCTTCTCTTGGTGGAGAAGGAACTGGAGAGTGTGGCTCCTCAAGTGGGTAAAGGGAAGGGATTATGGTGCCCTCCACTTGCGGTCGAGGAGTAGGTAAGGTCGGGTCCTCCATAGGCAGCAGGAAGGAGGATGGTGAGACCGGTGGTGCCGGTAAGGTTGAGGCATCATCCAAGATAAGAGAGGTTGACGGAGAACTAACTGGGGAAAGAGGTTCGTCCACATGTGATGGACTGATAGATGGACTAACCTCTTGAGGTTGGTCGGGGATGAAGGGCGAGATCATATTGACTGTTTGAATGTCGTGTTCATGAGTGTTGTCAATTAAGGTCTGGACATTATTTTGGGTCGATGGATGATTGGGGAATGGTTGCTTGAAGATGTCGATGCCCTAATTAGGAGGTGCATTGGGATTATCTAGAATGAGGTCACCCTTTTCAAGCATGTCTTGGATTATGTTTTTAAAGGTTTTACAGTTACCTGTGTCATGACCTTTGACACGGTGGTAATTGCAGAAGTCATTTTCCCTATACCACGCAGGGATGGCGCGTGAGGGATCAATTGTGGAGGTGGTCGAATCTGGGGGAGGTTGAGAACTCCCTGTCTAACAAGTTTTTCCAGTATAGACGCGTATTATTCTCTAAGAGGAGTATACTGTCATTGTACGTATCTCTACTAGAATTGATGGGTGGCGCTCTGAGATGTGGATGGCTCAGGCTGATTAGTTGAAGAGGACGAAGGTCTAACGACTACAGCGTTAGCTGAAGCTTTAGACTTAGGATTGGATGATGAAGGTTTAGAAGAAGAGGAGTCATTGGTCTTAGAGTTGGGATTCTTGCTTTGTAACTTGACTTTATTCTCCTCGATGGCACGTAATTCAAGTTTACGGGCCATTGTGAAGGCTTTGTCGAAGGTGCGGAAGGTCTGAACCCGTAAGGTGGAAGAAATATGTTTGGCGCAGGCTCGGGAGAAAAGTTCAATAAGTTCAGGTTGAGGTAAGGAAAAGGAGAGTTGATTGATGAGGCCTCTCCAACGAGCAACGAAGTCAGCTATAGATTCATCCTCGAATTGGCGAATAATATAGAGGTCCGTGATCGAGACCTTCTTGGTGATGTTAATGGAGAAGTGATCAAGAAAGAGCTGGGCCAGCTGTGTAAAGGTGAAGAGGGAATGGCTGGCAATAGAGCTATACCAGTCAAGCGCAACGCTAGAGAGAGACATAGGAAATGTGCACAAGAGCAATGCATCGTCATGGGCAATAAGGTAACAGGCATGTCTGAATGCTAGTAAGTGCTGCTGTGGGTCTTCCTTGCTTTGAAAGCGAGAAAATTTGGGAAGCTCCCACTGGTTGGGGTATGGCCTAATCAAAACGAAAGGATGAATGGGCTCATTGCAAATTTGCTCGTATGAGAGAGCATTGTGTGAGCCAGAAACGGAGGTCTCTAGGCTAGACATCTTGTCCATCAGCATTTTAATGATATCTGTTGATGGATTGACGGGTGGAGTGCCCCGTAGATTATAAGGCGCTTGAAAAATATTGGGAGGGGCATATGACGTGGTTGGTTGCATAGATGCAACATATGGGTAACTGGTTATTGGAGCAAAAGTTAAAGCCAAAGGCACTTGTGTTATGGGATTGGTAGGCACAAGCTGGATAGGGGCCGTCAAGGATGGTTGAGGAGTGGCCACACTTGTTGACGGGTAGACAGTTACTCTTGTGTTGATAGGTGCAAGAGTAGGGGGGATAGAGACCAGTAGGTTTTGGAAAGGTGTGGGGTTTGGTTGAGTAATTTGAGGTTGAGGGAGTACCGGAACCCCCATGGAGGTAGGTCTAGATGGAGAGGTTAAATTTTGGAGGTAGGACATGGTTGGGTTATTAGTGGACGTGTTGACTTGATTGTCTAGAGGCTGAATTGTAGGTGCTGTTGATGTGATCCTTGTCTCGACTAAGGAAGTCGGCATCCCATAGATTGGGTTGCCTAGGGAGTCTCGCGTTTGGCTATGCACGAGATAGTGCTGCAAGGCTTTGACATTAAGGTCCAAGAATCGTGCGAAATCTTGGTCCCCTTCTGGGACAATAGGAGTCTGAGGAGGGTTGGGCGAGTAAGAGTTCTTTCAGTCTCCGAATGGAACTCCATTATAGGACTGGTTATAGATGGTGAAGGTGGAAGCAGTTGTTGCCTAGCGTGGTCAAGGAGAGCCTTGGTTTGACTGTGTGTCAAAACCATTCAAGGCAAAAAAGGGTCAGGTTTCAGAAAACTATGTTTTTCCAGTCTCACAAAACCAGAATGGATGTTTAGATAGCAAGAAAGTTGGATTTTAAGCTTACTATTTTTGAAAAAAAGAAATTGGACAGAGACTGACGTCGGTACAAAAATTGATGTCGGTGAATAAGTCTGTCGATGTCGGTCAGATGACTGATGCCGGTGGAGAAAAGTTACCGATGTCGGTTACAAAACTGATGTTGGTTACTGTGTTTTCTAGAAACTCAGAAAAAAAGTTTTTGGAAATAAAGAAGACGTCCTTACCAGCTCAAAAAAAATAGATAAAAATAGAAAATAGGATGAGGATAGGCAGATCCTAGCGTTAAATCCCTAGAAATAATTTTATTAGGATTGTGTGGCTTATGCCTTAAAGTGATGTTTGAGGAGGTTGGCTGTTAGAAGGGTCCTAGAATAGGTAGTCTATAGATGGTTTCAGGTATGTTTAAGTGCTCAAAAGTCTGTATTAGGTTCCGTACATGGCCTGGTGCTAAGGAGCAAGCTCCCCTCACTTCACGATTCTAGTGGTTAGCTGGTCTCGCTTAGCCAAAATATACTTTCCCTATAGATTAAACTCTGCCAGAGAACAGAGTGGGCTTTCCCCTTGGTGGTGAAATCCAAGTAGGATCGCCGGGATGGGTAAGGTATCCGCTGGGTGATGAAATCCCAGTCGGGACTTGTCTCAAGTGAGTTTGATGTTTAATTTAGTGCACGTGGTTTGGTTGTGTAACATCAAGTGATCTACGATTTATTCAATATGCGGTTTATTAATTACTAAGTGTGGACTAAGAAATGCAAGAAAGCAGAAATGGAATGCAATATATTTTAAAGCCCCAAATCGAAATGTTAAGTTGGAATGAAAACAAGTTTGAGAAAGGGTTTGAAGAATATGATTTTAGACTAGTCTAGAAATGCAAGAAAAGAAAGAAAAAGTTCTTTTTATTCCTGCTTATGATGTCTTTTAGAAAAGAAGAAAGAGGTGAAGAGGGAGAAACCTAATGCACCTAAATGAAAAAAGAAGGAAAGGAACCCAAGGAATGCCCTAAGGGTCCCACCGGGCGTGCCAGAATGTTTTTATGCAATTTCGCTTTCATAGTCAAAGAGAGAAAATGAGAAACTTAAAGAAATGGTCAAGGCATGTGTGTACCTGGATGTAGTCTACGCACCGTAATTCAGACGTTATGAGAACTCCTCTTTGGTTGTGGAGGATGACACCTGAAAGAGACAGACACTAAAACATGAAAAACGTTAGTTGATAAGAGGGTGGATTTCCAAGCAAAAGCTTGGTCCTAGAAGCACTAAGGCTTCTTGGAGGATGAAAATCCACTATTTGAAACAGAATATGACAGAGACAGAAAAGAGAAATGATAAAACACTTGAAAAGAAAGAACTAAAAGCAAATGTGTACCTGATAAGTTGCAATCTGCTTAACACAGTCGCCGACATCGGTGATATTGCCGGTGTCGGTCAGGAAGGTCACCGACGACGGTTAGACTGCCGACGTCGGTAGGGGAAGTGGACGAGGTCGGTCAGGGTAATGGCCAAGGATGGGTTACAGGTCTAGTTTTTGGTCTACAAGATGGACTGTGGTCTTGTCTGTGAGTCTGAGGGTCTATGAGGGATTCAGAGGGACTGCTTGGGGTCTAAGGGACTAAGAATGTTGTCAGGAAAAGGGGTAAGGGGCAGGAAAAAGGCCTTTCAACCTTTCCGTAAAGCAATTTAGTCAGGCTGATTAGATTGGTCTTAAGATGGTCTGTAGGTCTTTGATAACTTGTGCTGAGTTGGTTAGATAGAGGGTGTTGTCTAAAGAGAGACTAAAGGAGTGTCAGAGGCAAAGAGAAGGGAATCAAGGGTGAGAGAAGGCTTTTCAGCCTCTCTAGGAAGAACAGGGAAGGTTGGGTCAAGGATGCTTGGAATAGACAATAGACAGAATGCTAATATTTTGTAAATGACACTGAAATGAAAATAGTACAAATACTTATCTGTGATATGAGTTGGAAAAGGTGCAAAAGCTATGTTTCGGTTGTCGCTGGTGATGGAGATATCATGCAATCCCTATGCAGAATGTCTGATGCAAGACCTTAGTGCCTAGAAAGTGCTGTCAAGAATGCTGATCCCTGCAAGAACACCAAGAAGCTAGAACACCAGAAAGCAGAAGCACAAGAACTTTGTTTCACCGGAAGAAGTCTCGAGATTCGTGATTAGCTCCAGAGATTAACCGATTTTTGATTTGGATCGTCAAAGGGTTAGAAAATTGGTTTAAGTATAACCGACGTCGGTGATTCCGCCGGCGTCGGCTGACATTTGACCAACGTCGGCGGGTGCAAAATGGGAAAAAGAGCCACCAAGCCCGTTTTCCATCTGCCAAGTGCACTATCTGTTGGAGAATGTCAAAGGTTGGGCGAAATATGCACGAGAGTTGGTTAGGCGGTTAGAGAGAAGTAAGAATAGGTCTTGGGTGAGTCATAGGGTGGGAAATAGTCCAAGGCGAGGTGTCAGATGAGGTGTCATAGGTGATGTGTCAAAGAGGAGGATATTAATAATAAATTATTATTTTTAAATTAGTAAGTGCATGGTTTAAGAATGGGTTAGGAATGGACCAAGGGGGAAGGTGACCAAGGGTTAGACACTATTTCGGTGTCTACACGATCGAGAGGGGGGAACTCATCCTATCCTTGGTCACATAGGTATTTAAGCCCTTGATCACAACCAAATCAAGGGGTCTTAAATTTTCCTCATAAAATTTGGGCCAAAATTTTGCACACCAAAAATTTATGCAAAGTGGAGAATTATTTTTTACAAACACGAAACATTCAAACTCACATAACTTTTAGCCTAGAGCTCTTTTTCAGGTGCTATTTTTTTGAAAGTGAGTTTTTTTTTAATTTATAAATATTTATAATATTATATCACCTTATAAAATTTAACCTATGTAGTTTTAGGTGGGTTTCACATTGATGTATTTCAAGAACTACTCAATTTAGCACATACTTCATTTATGTACCATGGATTAGAGTCATGTTCCACTTCTTACACCATTCAAATATTATAAGTGGAAAATTCATGTTAAAATATTATTGAGGAGAAAAGGTTTACACCAAATCATGATGGACACAAAAAAATAACTGATAATTTTTTTAGATGTTGAGCATTATTTATGTTGTTGAGGTTTGGCATTGATGTTGTCATTGATGTCGAAGGTTCTTAAGAAAGGTGTTTATGAGGTCATTGAAGAATATTCTTGTTTGATAGCATCATTTAGAGGTATGAAATTTTTTTAGAAGCATGTAAGGCATGTGAGCAAGGTGTAAAAACATTAAAGAGTGTTTCAAGGTCAGTTTTTAAGTTTCAAGTGCTTGAGAAGCCTAGTCATGGCACTAGTAATAGCATGAAGAGACATTGTGAGAAGGTATGTGTATGATGGCTTGGTAAAATGAATGAACATATGAATGAATGGATGTATTAAGTTTATTTAACATGTATATGAGGAATTTATGCACTCATGTAAGTCTCAGGGTGAGCCTACAGGGGCAGGACCTACAAACCTAGTATGCAACTAGACCACTTCTAAACCTTGTTTGGCCTAATGAGGCATCATGATCTATTGTCAAGGTATATGAAGTATGTAAAGAATTGTTTGAGAATGATATATTTTTATTTAGTATGTGATTTAGGTAAAGAACACATGGAAAGATGCATGAAGGTTAGTTTCAAGGCCTAATGTGGTTTGTAGGTCAAGGTCTAAGCAAACAAAGAGAGATGGTGGATAAATGAGGTATGAGATTTAGATTTCAAGATAATAATGAGAATATGAGAATTTTAAATGGTGTGACAGTTTTTCCTAGGTGTGTTGATGAAGTCTATGGTCAAAGTTTGAAGGTTTAGGCTTGAAAAAGTGTTTTAAGGTCTTTCATGTGCACAAAATGAAGGGTTTTTAACCTGAGGACTTTCAAGTGTTCATTGGCACATGTAACATCTACATGGGAACCTAAGATATTAATGGTATGTGTTTAAGGATCCTATCTCAAATTTATTGGCATTATTTTTAGAAATAAGGGGAATCATTTATGAATAATCATTAACACTAGAAATAATGTTAACCCTCTATAAAACCCTAACACTGACCCAATGTGAAATATCTGGTTAAAAATATCCCATAATGGTATAAAATGACTATAAAAACTATTTAATCATGTATTAAAATCTCCCAATCATCTCCACGTGTGATTAGTTTATCAGGTGTATGAGTAGACCCTACAGGAAAGTGCTGGTTTCTCAGGGATTTATTGTAGTAGTTAGAGTTGACCAAGTCAAAGTATGAAAATAATTGAATGGATAAGGTTGATACTTTTATTTTATTTATATTGTGGGTTATATATATGTTTAAACCCTCAAATGTTCTAAACTGGTCATCCAATTTGACCCATCACTAACAGGCCTAATGGTGAAAATAATGAAAAACCCATGAAGCAGTGAGAAGTTGATTAGGGATGTGTTATCATGGAAGAGGAATGAATAAAAGTACATGGATATATTTTTAAATAATTTTAATACATGTTAATTTTGTATATAAGTTTTTTAGGTTAGTGGATATGATGAAAATGTTGCTCATAAGTTGACCTGTCTAGTTTAGATGAGACAGTGAGGTACAAGATTATGAGATTGGTCTATAAGACCAATATTGCCATTTGAAAATATTATATATCTATTTAATAATGGTATAATTACATATTAATATCATAAAAATTAATTATTAATCTCTATAAATTGTCATACATGTAATTTAAGGTCATTATCACCATGATTGTACTTTAAGGCAAATTGGTAGTTCTGAGTGATCGAGTTGTAGGAGTGTTTTTGAGTACTTTTACACTGTCTAATGAATTGAAATGAACTTAATGAATTTTTTGAGGTATTTAATGTTATTTTAATATTTTTTATTTCCATTTTTTTAAATTTATTTGGTGTTTTATCTTCAATAGTTCAAGATAGACTTTCTAGGTATGCACAAGCCTAATTGTGAACATTACTAATGGTGTGCTTCAATTGGTGGTTGGAGCTAAAAGGTTTCATGTACCTAAGATGATATTATTAGGAGTATATTTTAGTGTCATTTGAATTTTTACTTTCATGTATGAATTTTTAAAATTCTCCAAGAATATCAAAGGATAATGTGTGCTAATGAAGGCCTAATTGAATTAGGTCTCCTTAAGGTCTGAAAGAGGTTTTGGTATGAATGACATATTGTAATGTTTTATTCATATTTTTTGAATGTTCAAAGGCATATTGTATTTAAAATATAAGTGGACAAGTATGTATGGCCTACCAAGAGGTGTATGAGCAAGAGCCTAGTATAAGAACAAGGCCTAAAAGACCTAATTGATGAGTTAGAGAAAGATTGAGTTGAAGAGAAGGATATAGTAATTTGAATAGTTGGAGGAGGTCTTATAGACCATAATAAGGGTGAATATAAAATATAATGAATATTTAATAGGGTGACTATGTGTAAAACTCAAGGTCAGATGACCTAATCAAGTCAAGAAGAGGGCTAGCTGAGTGAAGAGGCCTAAAAGCAATTAGAGAGGGATAAGAATGTGAAGAGATGAATAGGTGTTCATCATTAGTTGTTTGAGTAAAAATATTATTTTAAGGTTATCAAAGCATTCAGGTGGTTGAGTTAGTGCTAAGTTATCTAGGGGGTTGGTGCTTTCCTGTAAGTGTGTGCTTGCTAAAGCCTAGTTGGGTTGGTGCTTAGCTAGTTAGAGTTGGTGATCCACGTGAAGTTAGTGATTAACTAAATTTGATATTTTGACTTGTAGGAATATATTATATTTGTGGATATCAGTGGGTTTTCTTCCCCTTGAGGGTTTCCCACTCATATGTGTGTTTCTTGTGCTATGTTCATGTGAATGACTCTTTATGAATTGCTATATATTTGTATTTCTTTTGTAGTTCAAGGAATGTTAAAGTAAATGTGAAAGTAAGTTTTAAGAAAATGATTCACCCCCCATCTCAGTCATTATGTTTCATATAATTGGTATTATATCTTGGTATTTTAAAACAAGTTTAACAGCTTGAAGGTGATCCTAAGAAGTACAAGATGTCTTGTGATAAAAAGGAAGAAGACAACATGTATGATGAATAAGTTTACTATGACAATGAATAAAGAAAAGCTAAATTATACCTTTAAGCTAAGCTCATAAGTGATCTTGATGATTTAAAGCATCATAAAGGGACTATCAAGGATATCAAGAGTTAGTTAGAAGGTGTTAACAAAAGGTTTAGGTCAAAGGAAGTTGAGTATGACTAGCTGAAGATAGAGCTAAATTACTTGAAGGTTGAGTATGAGAAACCATAGAAAAGATGATCAAGTTTGAGAGAGAGCATGAGATGTCATAATAAGTCAATAGTACCAACATGAAAAGACCAATTAGGCAGCCCAATACAATAAAGGATAAGACATTATGGTACTATGAGAAAAGGAGTAATAAGTAAAGAGGTAAGTACATATATATTGTTTGCTACATCTATCATAATATAGGAAACATTGCAAGATTCTACTCTAATAGAGTTAGAAATACCTCAAAATTCAAAAATACATATGAAGCTCCTAGAATGAATTAAAATAATCAAACATTGGTATGGAACCTAAAGAAAGTTAGAACTGATCATATCAAGCTCAAGAGTCAAGATGGACTATTTGCCAAAGAGGAACAAAAGACCAAAGAGGATTCTATGCTATCTCAGACTGATAAAGGAATGAAATGGTATATAGATAGTAGTTTCTCAAGCCACATGATAGGAGATAGAAATAAGTTAATCTCATTGAAAAATAATGTTATAGGAATAGTGAGGTTTGGAGACAATATAAATGCCAATATAGTTGGCAAGGGTGTCTTGAGTTTGGACAATGGGAAAAGCAAGACACAAAATGTGTTGTATGTGGAAGCTTTGAAACATAACCTACTTAGTATAAGTCAAATGTGCAATAAATCACACACACTAACCTTTCATGATAGAGGGTGTGAGATAAGAAGATCTAAATCAAGAAGGCTAATTGTCAATGCTAAGAGGATTGAGGACAATCTATATGTCTTGAATGAGATCAAGAAGGAGAGATGCTTCATGAATAAGATAGATGAAAGTTGGCTATGGAATAGAAGGTTAGGTTATCTAAAGTTTGAAAATATAGTCAAGCTTACCACTAAGAAGTATATGAAGAACATGTATAAGATTACCAAACCTACAAACATACTTTACAAGGCTTGTCAACATGGTAAGTAGACTAGAAGAAGGTTTAAGTCCAAGAAATACTCTAATAGAAGACCCTTGGATTTAATACACACTAATTTATGTGGGCCTAAAATAATTCAAATCATTCAAGGAGACAAATACTTCATATTACTCATAGATTATTACACATGAATGACTTAGGTTGCATTCTTGAAAGAAAAGTTAGAAGCTCTTGATAAGTTTAAGGCATTCAAGGCTCTTATTGAGAATGAGAAGAATGGGAATATCAACTACCTTAGATGTGATAGAGGATGAGATTTTTGGTCTAATGAATTTGATGAATTATGTGAGGTTCATGGAATAAAGGGATAATTCTTAACATCTAGAACACCTCATCAAAATGGGGTAGTGGAAAGGAAGAATAGATAATTCAAGAGAAGGATAGAATTATGCTAAATGAGTCTATATTATCTGATGGATATTGGAGAGAGGTAGTAAGCACTTTTATTTAAATTTTTAATAGAGGATATATAAGGACTAATGGCAAAAAGACACCTGATGAACTATGGAAGGGTAGACCTACCAATGTGGAACACTTTAGAGTGTTTGAAAGCAAGTGTTTCATTAAAAGATATGATGGAAACTTGGGAAAGTTTGATTTTAGATTTGATGAAGGAATATTCTTAGGATACTCATCAATGAGCTCAACCTATAGATGTTATAACAAGAGGATACAAAAGATAGTGGAAAACACCAATGTCAAGATTGATGAGATAAAAAAATCACACTCACAGTTAAAGGACACTTTAGAAAATCTATACTTCAAGAATGAAGAGGAGAATATAGAGGTTGATGAGGAAGAAGAATAAGTTGAAGAGAGAAAAAAATCAAAAATCCCCTCAAGATAGATTCAAAGAGATCACTCTGAATCTCAAATCATTGGAAACAAGAATGCATGTATGTAAACAAGAAGAAGACTGGTAAGTAATCTAAATCAAGAGAATGTTGCTCTATTATCCAAGATTGAACCTAAGAGTCTTATATTATCAAGAAAATATAAATTTTGGATAGGTGATATGAATGAGGAGTTAGACCAAATAGAGAAGAATGAGACTTGGGAACTAGTTTCTAGGCTTAAAGACAAGAATGTCATTGGCACAAAATGGGTGTTTAAAAACAAGTTGATTGAATATGGGGAAGTCATTAGGAACAAAGATAGATTGGTATGAAAGGGATATGCACAAGTTGAAGGTGTAGAGTTTGAGGAGACATTTGCACCGATAAAAATATTGGAGGCCATTAGATTGTTTGTAGAATATGCAGGATTCAAAGGATTTAAGGTATACCATATGGATGTCAAATCTACGTTTTTAAATGGGAATTTGGAAGAGGAAGTGTACATTGAAAAACTTGAGGGGTTCTCACTATTAGATGACAAAGACTATATTTTCATATTGAAAAAGGCTCTCTATGGTTAAAATAAATCTCCTAGAGCTTGGTATGCTAGGTTGGATAGGTATCTGTTGGATCAAGGATTTAAAATATGAGTTACAAATAATAATCTATACATCAAGATAAAAGATGACCATTAGTTGATAATAGTTGTCTATGTGGATGACATCATATTTGGTGGAAATAATGAGAATATGACCAAGGACTTTGTAGAGGTGATGAAGAAATATTTTGAGATGTCCATGCTAGGAGAACTATAATTTGTTCTTGGGTTGAAAATCACTCAATCTAAAAAATATATATTCATCTCATAAGTTTAGTACATAAGAGATATGTTGAAGAATTTTGAGATGGAATATTGAAGGGTGGTTAGTACACACATGATCATAGGTTTTAAGTTGAGAAAGGAATATGAGTCTTAAAAGGTCAATCAAATGTCATATAGGTCAATGATTGGAAGTTTGTTATACACCACATCCTATAGACATGACATCATGCAAGTAGTAGGTGTTGTGGGAAGGTTTCAAGTAGATTTAAAGGAAAATAATTTGAAAAAAGTCAAAAGGATACTCATGTATCTCAAAGGGATAATGGAGTATGGATTATGGTATCTAAGAAGAAAGGAGTTCAATTTGATAGCCTACAGAGATGCATACTGGGCAAGAAGTATAGATGATAGGAAAAGTTCCAATGGAGGAGATATCATCTTATGTGGGTGCCTAGTTTCATGGATAAACAATAAGCAACCATAAATAACATTATCCACTTATGAGGCATAGTACATTGTAGTAGATTCATGTTGCACTTAGGTCCTATGGATGAGATAAACCATAAAATACTAAAAGGTGAAGTGTGATGGTCCTAGCCCTATCTATTGTGACAATATAAGTGCTATAATTTTCTCAAAAAACCTTATCATGCACTCAAGGACCAAGCACATTCCCATCAAGTATAATTTTATAAGAGATCAGGTAAGTGAACAAAGTGTTATACTTGAGTATGTTTCTAGACAAGATCAAATTACATACATCTTGACCAAACCACTTCCAAAGGTAACATTTGAACATTTTTAGATAGGTATTGGGTGTAATTCATGCCCCTAACAATCATTGAAGAAGCTAAAGTACTTAGGGGGAGTTAATTAGGTTCATTAACTCCAAGAATATATGAGTTTTTCCAAGAAGGTATGCATAGAAATAGGGGGAACATGTTTGTTTTATGTCTCATAAACTCATATACCTATGTGTTGAGTATTTTGGTTGCAAGGAGTGCAATCCAAGAAGTTGTAGACATCACTTTATCATTTATGTCAAAGGGGGAGAAATACCATAATTGGGAGATAAGAATGATAAATTTACTTTATATTTTTCCATCAATGATAAAGGGGGATATTGTTGAACAATGTTCCTATTATTGAGGTTTAGCATTGATGTTGTCATTGATGTCAAATGTTCTTAAGAAAGGTGTTCATGAGGTCATTAAATAATGTTATTATTTGATATAATAATTGAGAGGTATGACATTTTTTGATTAGAATTTAAGACATGTGAGCAAGGTGTAGGAACATAAAGGAGTGTTTCAAGGTTAGTTGTCAAGTTTCAAGTACTTGAGAAGCCTAGTCATGGCACTAGTCATAACATGAAGATACCTTGTGAGAAGGTATGTGTATGATGGATTGGTAATATGAGTGCACAAAAGCATGGATATATTTATGAGGTTGATTTATCATGTATATGAGGCATTGAATCACTCATTTAAGTCTCAGGGTGAGCCTACAAGGGTAGGATCTACAAACCTAGTATGCAACTAGACCACTTCTAGACCCTGTTTAGCCTAATGAGGCATCATGATCTATTTTCAAGGTCTATGAAAGATGTAAAATAGTTTTTTAGAATGAGAGATATTTATTGAGTATGTGAGTGAGGTGGAGAGCACATGGAAAGAGGCATGAAGGTCAGTTTCAAGGCCTAATGTGGTTTTCATGTCAAGGTTTAATCAAGTAAAGAGAAAGATGGTGGCCAAATGAGGTATGAGATTTAAATTTCAAGATAAGAATGACAATGTGATAATTTTAAGTGGTGTGATAGTTTGTCCCAGGTGTTTTTACCAATTCTAAGGTCAAATTTTGAAGGTTTAGGCTTGAAAAAGTTTTTTAAGGTCTCTCATGTGCATAAAATGAAGGGTTCTCAACCCGAGAAGGACTTTCAAGTGTTCATTGTCACATGTAACATATAAATGGGAACCTAAGATATTAATTATAGATGGGGAAGCATCTTATATCAAATTTGTAGGCATTAGTTTTAGAAATAAGGGGTAGTCCTTTATGAACAATCGTTAACACTATAAATAATGTTAATCCTCTCTAAAATACTAACACTAAACCAATATGAAAGATCTTGTTTAAAACAGCCTATAATGGTATGAAATGAATATAAAAACTATTGGACCATGTATTAAACTCTCCCATGCATCTCCAAGTGTGATTATTTTGTCAGGTGTATGAGTAGACCCTACAAGAAAGTGCTAGTTATATTTGTTTTAGCAATCAATGTTGATCAAGTCAAAGTATGAAAATAATTGGATGGAGAAGGTTGAGAATTTTATTTGATGTATATGGTAGGTTTTGGATAGGTTCAAATCCTCAAGTGTGCTAAACTAGTCATCTAAGTTGACTAGTCGCTAACAGGCCTAATGGTGAAAATAGTGAGAAACCCAGGCAATGGTGAGAAGTTGATTAAGGATGTGTTATCATGGAATAGGGATGAATCCAAGTGAATGAAGATATTATTAAATAATTTTAAGACATGTTAATGTTGGATAGAAGTTTTTGAGGTTAGTGGATATGATGAAAATGTTGCTCATAAATTGACCTGTCTAGTTCAGATGAGACAATGAGGTACAAGATTATGAGATTGGTCTACAAGACCAATATTAACATTTGACCATATTATATTTCTATATAATAATGGTATAATGATCTCATAATATCATACACATACATCAAGAGTCTCTAGAAATGGTCATATAGGTAATTGAAGGTCATTATCACCATGACTATACTTTAAGGCAAACTGGCAGTTCTGAGTGATCAAGTTGCAAGAGTGTTTTTGAGTCCTTTTGCCATGTATAAAAAAGTCTAATGCACTTGATAAAGTTTTTGAGGTCTTTAAGGTTTTCTTTATATATTTTATTTCCATGGTTGTTTAGCTAATTGGTGTTTTATCTTTAGTAGTTCAAGACATACTTTCTGGGTATGCACATGCCTAATTGTGAACATTACTAATGGTGTGCTTTAAGTGGTGGTTGGAGCTAAAAGGTGTCATGAACCTAAGATGAGCTTAGTATGGGATAATTTGAGTGTCATATGAAATGTTCC
The DNA here is from genome assembly GCA_037957365.1 of Torreya grandis. NCBI lineage: Eukaryota > Viridiplantae > Streptophyta > Pinopsida > Cupressales > Taxaceae > Torreya > Torreya grandis. Next base: position 435,863 of record JARHVA010001145.1, read on the forward strand.
TTATAAGTATGAATTTTTAAATTACTCCAATAATATCAAAGGATAATGTGTGCTAATGAAGTCTTAATTAAATTATCTTTATTAGTTCAAGATAGACTTTTTGGGTATGCATAAGCCTAATTGTGAACATTACTAATGGCATGATTCAAGTGGTGGATGGAGATAAAATGTGTAATGGACCTAAGATGATATTATTATGGGTATATTTGAGTTTCATATTAAGTTTTCCTTCTGTATATGAATTTTTAAATTGCTCTAAGAAGATCAAAGGATAACATGTGCTAATGAAGGCCTAATTAAATTAGGTCTCCTTAAGGCCTAAAAGATGTTTTGGTCCTATATGATATGACCAACCCATTTTAATGTTTGATTCATGTTTATTTCATGTACTAAGGCCTATTATATTGAAAATATAAGTGGGAAAGTATGTATGGCTGACCAAGAGGTGTATGAGCAAGAGCCTAGTATAAGAACAAGGCCTAATATACCTAATTCATGAGTTAGAGAAAGAGCGAGTTGAAGTGAAGGATATATTAATTTTAAGAGTTGAATTAGGTAATTTATACCATCATAAGGTTGTATATAAACTATCATGAAGATATAACATGGTGACTGTGTGTAAAAATCAAGGTCAAATGACCTAATCAAGTCAAGAAGAGGGCTAGTGGAATGAAGAGGCCTAAAAGGCAGTTTGAGAGGGATAAGATTGTGAAGATATGAAGAGGTGGTTATCATCAGTTGGATGAGAAATAAAGTGATCTGAAGGTAATAAAAAAATTAAGTGGCTGAGTTGGTGATGAGTCATCTAGGGGGTTGGTACCTCCTTGCAAGTGGCTGCTAGCCCTATTGGTGCTTAGCTAGTTGGGGTTGGTGCTCCATGTGAAATTGGTGATTCAATGACTTTTATATTTGGACTTATAAGACTATATTCCATTTTAATAGATTAGTGGGTTTTCTTCCCCTTGATATTTTCCCACTCATATGTGTGTTTCTTGTGTTATGCTCATGTGAATGATTCTTTATGCATTTCTATATCTTTGTATTGCTTTGATAGTTAGAGGAATGCTAAAGTAAATGTGAAATAAAGTTTTAAGAGACTAATTCACCCCCCCTCTTAGTCATTGTGTTTCCAATAGTTGATAAGGTGAAGTGTTTTGACACAAGTGACAAATCTTATGGTCTTATATGTTTATCTATGTCTCCATACCTATTATTTTATATTGAATCTACAACTACTCCTAATTAAGTCTAGGCCACATTGGAAAAACTCTTTAGGAAGTAGGACATAATGAGAGATCACAAGTTGGATAATGAGCTAATCAGGTTGAACATAGATAATTTTGATACTATACATGAATTATTTACAAAGTTTAAATCACTCAAGTTATAGTTAAAACTAAGTGGTATTGAAAAAAAAGATGATTAATTGATTCTTTTCATCCTTTCCAAATTGGGATTTAACTATTTTGTCTTTATTTTTACCTTCCATGCCACCAATGTGCCATTAGAGATACATAGACCATGTCATCCTTATATGAATTTGATACTGACTTGAATCAAGAGAAAGAAATGCATATTCAAATGGGTACACTGAAGTCATCTAAATCACATGCCTTAATTGTGAGTCATGACAAATAGAAGGCTTCTAGTAGTAAGGAGAAGAAACAAAACAAGAAGGATACATAACAAAAAAGGGTCAAAAATATGATACTAAGTGTAAAGCATCAAAAGAGTCATCCTATTTAGATGGAAAATCCAATAAAGGGTGACTCACATGTGCCTACTAAAATAAATCTTGACACCATGAAACCAAATGCATGAAGAAGCAGATTGACCAATTGACTAAGATGCTCAAGAAACACAATATTAGTGTTTCTAATTCAACCAATCAAAGTTCATCAATAGGGGAGTCTTATAAGGCCAATGATACTATAAATTTAAAATATAAAGGTAAATCACTTGTTGTAGTTACATCCCAAACTTCCACATGGGTAATTGATTCTGGTGCATTACACCACATGGCTTCATCACAAGACCTTTTCTCATCCTTGGATCCTTATTCTATGCCTTCCATCTTGTTGGGTGATGATACTTTTATAGAAGTTAGTGGGAGAGGATATATTGAAGTGAATGATGAGACATTTCAAGATATTTTATGTGTTCCCTCATTATCCACCAGTTTCCTATATCTTTATTAGATCACTCACATCAATTAGGGCAAGGGAGTTTAATTCATATCAAATTTTGTGGTTATTAGAGAAGTAGACAATGACTCCATAGTTGTATTTGTGAAAGTAGATCACTAGTCATGATTTTACACTTTCTCACATTTTAATCTTGATCAACCTTTTGCTACACTGCTCACTCATTTAGATGGGGTGATAGAATTATGGCATGAGTGATTTGGCCATCTCAACTATTGCTACCTAGATTAACTTAGTCACTATGCCATGATTTTAGGTTTCCACATGTTCATTTTTATGATGGAATTTACCAAGGTTGCATACTTGGTAAGCATCCTAAGAATAAGTATGATAAAGACAAATCATGGAGAGCTACACAAATATTGGAGCTAGTCATAGTGACATTATTGGACCATTTCTAGCTCCTTCATTCAATAAGACTAAACACATGCATAATTTAATTGATGAATTTTCAAGGTATATTTAGGTTTAATTTATTAATCATAAATCTAAGGTCTTTGATCATTTTTAGAACTTCAAGGCACTTGTAGAAAAAAAGTCAGCTAAAGCCCTCAAGGTTTTATGTATTGATAATGGTGGTATGTTAGTAATCATTTTGAAAATTTTTGAACTTTAGAGGGGACTAAACTACAATGAAAATTTCCATATGGTCCATAATACAATGAATTTTTAGAGTGAAATAGCATGTCCTTGAGGGAAATGGCCAACTGTATGCTACACTCAAAGTCTCTTGTACCTCAATATTAGACCGAGGCCATCAACTGTGCATGTTATATCCAAAATTGAGTTCCTTATAAAGTTTTAAATGGAGTCACTTATTTTAAATATTGGAGTGGTTGGAAACCCATAGTGAAGCAATTTTGAGTGTTTATATCTCCTTCTACGTCCTTCATTCCTAAGAAGAAATGTAAGGCGATGCAACCTCAAAGTCAACCTTACATCTTCTTTAGATATCTTGAGGGTGTTAAGGGATAAAAGTTTCTCCATCCTACCAATAATGATTTCTTAATTGAGAGGAATGTTCACTTTAAATATAGTAATTAAAAACATTCACATCACACTTCTCCATCTTACCTGGACACACTAGGATTTGATGACAATTTTGATGATTTAGATCCTCCTGAACAACTTCTTAATGAGTTGGATTCTTCTTATAGTTTTGATGATGAGAGTATTGATGATGACTCACCTCCTTATTATCCTAGAATTGTTGAGGTGTTGTCAATAATGTATCCAAGGTGTCAAATAATGTCTATGAGGTAACATGTATGCTAAGTAAGTCAGTGAAAAAGTGTGTTGGTGTGCCTTAGTAATCATGCATGGAGTTTACAGTGTTTGATTGGTTAGACAAGAAGATGGATGTTGATGGTGTGTTGACCATGTTTGAGGGGTAACATGAGGGGTTAATATTTATTTGGGTACTTATTTAAGTGAAATGAATTCATTAGAGTAGTCTTGTGAAGGTCTAGGTTATCCTAGTCACCTTGGCAGATCTTCCTGAGTAAGCATATTGATGACATTAGAATTCACACTTGTGGAGGTGTTAGAAGAAAGTGGTCACATGGGTTTGTACCTAGATAATTTTTTTAAAATTTCATATCTTTACATGGTGTCTGTAAAAAAATATGATAGTAAAAATTTGGTCTCCCAAGCAGATTTCAATGTTTTCCATACTTAGCCAAATTTGCATTAAAAAGTGATTGTTGGAATTCAAATATTTGAATTTACAAAGGAGAACTAGTCCTCATTATTTTGCCTATAAATTTTGATTATGGATGAATTTTATGGTGGTATAAAAATAAAATTGGTATATAACTTCAAGGGAAATCCATGAAAAATGATTTGAAGGTTTGATTGGTCACACAACTACATTTATTATGCTCCAAAGTTGACTGAGTGGTTGACTATCTTTTATAAGTAACCAAGAAGGATGTTTGAGTTTTTCTTGATGTTTTTTTGGATGTTTAAAGGTGAATTATATATTGGAGAGTGTTTTAGACTCCTTAAAGATCATATGTATGGATTTTGGAAGTTTGATCAATCTATCTTTAGTATGAACAATTACTAACAAGTTGACTTTTGGTTCGTTCATGGTGTTTTCATGTACAAGGCAAATGTTTGATATGTTTTACATATGTAGAGGTGAGTAGTGATTAATTTAATCATTAAATGGTTAATTAGGGGTAATATGGTGAGGACTTATGTTCTTTGAAGTGGTCTTGTGTTCCTAGTTTTTCTTAGAGAAGTGCTAAAAGGATGAATATGTCTCCATAGACCTATAAGGGCTTCTTAAGGCCTAATTGAAAGGTGATGGTGCTTAAGGGTGATATATAAAAGATATGGATGACATATGGAGGTGGTATTGATATTATTCTAAGTGTGATAGAATCCTTAAGGGTTAAGGCAAGTCTTATGGCCAACCAAGAAGGTGATGACCATGTAGACTCTATAAATATCAAGATCAAAGGTGAAGGTTTTTAGAGTTGACATACAAAGTATAGTGAAGTGTGAGTGTGCTTGATGAATGTATTGAAGAGAATATTAGGTTGAGGAATGTGTCTATGAAATAAAGGTTATATTTTTTATGTTATAACAATGTTCTTACAGGGTTTAATATTGAGGATGAGTGAAGAAGTGTAAAGTGATCCAAAAAAGTTGTTTTGGATGCATTCCTTGTGTATGAAGGCTTGAGGAAGTGTGAAGGGTTGAATAAATTTATTATTCAATATTTATCCATCAGATTTAAAGGTAATAAAAGTTTTGAAGATATATATATTATAGGTGCTGTTTGGGTGCCCAACATCTAGGACAAATGGGTGCTTGTTCATGCTTAGGGGTTGGTACTCCTTGTGAATTGGGTGCTTCACTAAATCTCTTGTTTATAAATATCTTATAGGAATGTAGTCCACTTTTTTTTAGACTTGAGAGTGGGTTTTATCCCCCACGAGGGTTTCCCACATAATCCATGTGTTATGAGTGTTGATCTTGCATAGTTTCCTTGTTCATTATAATAACTAGTTTATATGATTCATGAATGCTTATGTTGATTTTTTAAGAGATTGAAGTTATGGAATTGGAATTGAATTGATTTCATCACTGATTCACCCCCCCTCTCAGTGATTTTATCTATAATTTTTTTAGAAAATATATAATAGTTATGTTCAATGCAAACCTTTGTTTATCTGATCTACCAAATTTTTGGACCAAAGAAAGGAGGCATGATATGGATCATACAATCTCCTTGATCCACTATTTTCCACAAGAGAAGTTAAGTTACTCACCAATGTTGAAATGCAAATGGAAATTATTTCCCTGTAAAAAGCAAATGAAATTTAAAATAATGCAATGCTTCACTACTTACTTTGAGAATCTATATTACTCGCCAATGATGAAATAAAAATAGAAACTACATCCATGCATAAATCAAATGAGAGTTAAAATAATGAATATAATAGGACCTCATTATTTTTGTATTATCTTGATAACTATTGTATAAATCAAAACTTGCTAATGACATACTATATACACTTTACTTTTAGATACAACTAAAGATTATACATCAAAATAGTCAAAAGGCTTTATTTTTTAATTATGGCATTGAAAGGCAGGTCGAATAATGAATAGATGAGGACCTCATTAATTTTGTATGCATTGATAAATATTGTATAAATCAAAACTTACTAATGATATAGACATTCTACACTTTATTTTCAGAGAAGCTAAAAACACCTCCCTATTTTCAAGGGTAATTTCCAAAGATTTAATGCTTTAGCAAGATACAACTACAATAAAGAACCCAAATTAATTTCAAAATTAAACAAATTCCCAATATTAAATCATCTGGTCAATTCCCTCAAATGGGACCTACAACAAAGTGCATGCATATGTTTTCATAACATCAAAAGGATAGGCACATGTTGTATTACCAAGCAAACTCCTCTATGAAGTCCATAAATAAGTTATAGAAAGAAAGGAAATATAAAAAGAACTTGCCAACCTATTAATTTAAGACTTAGCTTTGTTTGTCAAAGGTAAAATTGTCTATTTTTAGTCAAGATGTTGAGTCGCTCCTATTTAGGCACATGCTCAAAAGTTAGCTTTTCTAGCTTTTATAGGGCAAGACTTTTAATGCAATCATGTTGTTAAGTTGATATAATATCATTGTCATGAACCTTTTTATGGCAATTATTATATTTATAATTATGCACTTTAGTTAGTGTGGTCCATTAGAGTGTAATTTTTTGTAAATGTATCTTATAGACCCATTAGGACCAATTTTATGGGTATGTTGGGCCTAGTTTTGTGGGTCCATTGGATATAATCTTGAAAGCAAGAGAAAAAAAATTGAAATGGAAAAAATATTAAGAACAGACCCATAGGTAGTGGAGCAGAGCATCTATGGGGAAAGAAGCCCTTGTGCACAAGTCCAAAGAC